>JAVJIF010015341.1:0-86945 GCA_038442645.1 Agave tequilana
GAACTATTAATTGCTATACCTGTTATATTGCATTAATTATGATTCTTACTCATGTTTACAGAAATCTTTTGTGTGTCCTAATGTATACTTGTCGATGCCCGTGATTTATCAAAACAGAATACCATATAATCAGTCCAATCATAGAAATTCATCAATTATTTTTCTTGCCCATTTTTTTTCTTGCTTTGACTATAAATGGAGAATTTTGGATCTAATCCTCTGTAGTGGTGGAGGTTTTCTGACACGATTGATCAAATATCAACCTCGCACCACGGGGTTGAGGGTATCTGGATTATCAGGTGACGATAAAGATTTCAACATGGAAACAAATAAAGACAGGAGATTTTTATGTGGAAACCCAAATAGGAAAAAAACCATAGGGAGGGAGAAAATTCACTATTTTCAGAGGTTACAATAAATTCTTTAGAGCTATACTGTGATTACATTTTAGGGTTTGATCCCTTTTCTCGATGGAGATCCCAGTGTATAATTACCCTGTGTGTTATAATTGATGGCGCGGATATTTCAGATTTTCATAACTGCATGATTCACACGTTGTGATTTTCTCATAACTGCCTAGATCATGCCCTTGATGGTTGGGATTAACTTGCAATGATATCTGCTACTATCCATAATAGTCCGTACTAGAGTAGAAGCGCTATATCATTTAAAATGTAGGGATGATCTAGCAGCGTAAATGACTCCGGGAATCAGGGGATTTTGCCGCTAAGCTGTATTCAGTGCGGAGGCGGTTGTCTTCGTGGAGAGTCTTCGTGTCGGAGGCTGGGGCCTCTGACTAGCAGAATGCTTCGCCAAGCTCAATATCTTGGTGAATGACTTGGGCTTGAAGTGGTCTCGGGAAAGTACTCAGACTTTCTTCTTGGACCAACAATGGGCCTGCTAGTATGTCGACTTTGTTTCTTACTTGGGACGCTCCTGATGAGGTGGGACATGTGTCGTGATCCTGATGAAGATTAAAATCCGACCACTACAGATGCCCTTCCTTCTTTTCTTTTTCAGAGTCTTAAGAGAAGGAGGGAGCGGACTAATTCCATTCTCCTGCACGACCCTTCTCCGAGTAGTCGGAGCATCCTTTGTACTTCGTGGGAGAGCAGTTGGGGGGAATACAAAGAAGAGCAGTTGAGGTATCTTTTCGTACTCTGAACTCTTCTAGATGTTAATACAGGTGAGGATCTGATTCATTATTGCGTATCTTCGTGAGGATTTGACTCATTATTGTGCGTATCTTTGAAACTCGATCTGGATGCACCGTGGCTGGAGGACAGTTGGCAAATTAATTGTCATCTTTTCAAAACTCGGTGTCTTGATGACAAGATCGTGTGGCAGCAGCGGTAGGTATATGGCTGATTCGTCATGTCAAAATCTCAGAATATGGACCAATTTCTTAGGAATTTGAGAAATTGAATAGAAAACGATTTGGCTCCTCCATCTATAAATAGGGTGGATTCTTGAGATGATGCCCATCTTCTAAAGAATTTCTTGCCCCTAAACTTTTTATTCTGGTGGATTATAATGTCTTTCTTCTTCTTCATCTGATGGAGGAAGGAGAGAGAGAGAGAGAGAGAGGATGAAAACAGTTGTTGGGCTCATGGTCTTCAGGACTCCGATTGTCATGAAATATCAGTCTTTGTGATGGGCTTGTCACGAAACATTAGTCTTTGCGATAAGGCCCTGCTGTTAGAAAGGATAGAAAAGATTCTTACTTCAACCCCCGATCTGTTCGTCTAGCCTCCGATCAGATCAGTTCAGTTCTTTGGTTGGTATTTGGAGTTTTTCTTTCTTGATGGCATGCTGAGATAGGAGTGGGGGTTGTACCGAGTGAAAGCGGTGGTGATTCTAATTCCATCACCGTATTACATGTCTGGCAGTCTTTACTCCAGTTGAAAGCTGTTGCTTTGTCGGTGGGAAATTGTTTCTTGCGGTGAACAACTAGAAGGAAGTATGGGGATATTCCTCGGGGTCTTGGCTGATGAATCGCCCCTCTTCAACATCTCTGACTTCATCCTCGAAACGAGAGATCGACGGTGATATCATTACTGTCTTGCGAGCTTCCGCCTAGGGTCTAAGGTGTTTTCGGCTCCAGACAACTTCCTATGAGTTCTCGATTTCATCCTTTGGAAGATTGGCTGGAGTAAGATGGGGATTGCTTGTTTGGAAATCTTCATATAGATGTTGTCGTGGACGTTTGCTTTTGAAAAAAGCTTTTCGATATGGATGTTAGGGTTGAAGGTCTATCTGTATTTCTTTTCAAAAACTTACAGAAACATGGTGTAATACTGTATTACTTATTGTTTTTCATATATTGCAAAATGGAAACTTACAAAATTTTTGAAGAGAAATTATAAGTAATTAAAAAGAAAATTACAAGTATTCTCTTCTAGAGTGTCTGGGGAAGTGTGCCAGTGGGAATCTGATCAGCGCGCGATCACTTTGTGCCATTGACGATGCGAGCGCTCGGTCTTCAAATACTACTACTCGGGAAATTCCTTCTCGCCTGCTTTAAAAATCTTTTGAGAGTGAAAGATCTTAGAGAATTAGCATCCTAAGTTGAGAACTATGTCTCTAAAAGGTTGAAATTTAGAGAATGATCTCTTGTTAGCCAAAGCTCAAGCAACAGGCAGACTTATACTCTTCACCGAGTTTTCAGATTCTAAACATTGAGCCCCTAGCTCATCCAAATGAGCTATTTATAGCTCTCAGGGGTGTAACTGTCCCTAAATTTCAGAAAGACTAGTAACAATCTGTTAGCCTCGCGCGAAGCTCAAAGGCTCTGCGCGTATGCAAAGCTAAATGTAAGCCTCGTTTGAAGCTAAATAGGCTCGCGCGAGCCTATGACAGTCATTTGTTTTGGCTGTCTCCACTTAATATAAGACGAAGTGGGTGGGTGTAACATTTAAAGTGACATTAACCCCACTAAAGTAGTAGAGTTAACCTACTAATTGAATTGGTCAATTAGCGACCTAGAAAGCCCACGTTGGAGCCGAGTAAAGCTAAAGACGAAGCTGTCAGAAAGATTCAGGCGAAGCTGTCTTCATGCGAAACTACAAGTTAGCTCTTTAATAAAGTTGTGCTAATCTTTTAGACTAGCTCTGGTGATCTTAGCGATTTAATTCCTTCTCGATTTCGCTTGGCGAAATTGGAAACTCAAGAATTTCTTTTATCAGCTTTTTCGCGAAATTAGCCCTAGGAGCTTTCGAGAAGATGAAGCTTCTCAAGCAAAGTTCGCTTCGCGGCGAAGCTAAGACAATTTTGTCTTATTAGCTGTCTTAGCCTTTTTAGGCGGAACTACGTCTTAGCCTTTTTAGGCGGGGCTAGTTTGCCTTGCAGGCGAAGCTATGCCTTAGCCTTTCAGGCAGGCTAGCTTGCCTTGCAGGCGAAGCTATGCCTTAGCCTCTCAGGCGAGAATAGCTTTCCTTGCAGGTGAAGCTGTGCCTTCCCCTCTCAAGCAAGGCTAGCTTCCCTTGCAAGCGAGGGTATGACTTAGCCTTTCTCATTGAAGTGACACTCTATGTAGCCTATGCGAAGCTAAACTTTAGCTAGCTAGACGAGGCTAGACCTTAACTTCTCTAAGCAAAGCTAAGTCTTGACAGTTTATTAGGTACAACTAAAACTTTTGCATGTTTATTTTCTTTGAGTATTAACACGCTTGTTTTTTCTTTCTTGCAGTGCACTATGCATCGGGACCATCAAACAACTTGTTCAGGTCCGTAAGAGGAATGAATGGGAGTACACGCTTCCAGTTCCAGGGTCATACCCTGCTTTTCAGCGAGAGGAGCACCCCGAGCGAGATGCCCTACTCCTTGCAGCAGATCAGCACACCATGAGGAATATCTTAACTACCTCCCCCTTGAAGACCATAACAGAGTGGTATACCAAAAACCTAACTTCATGTTCAGGGATGCGGCGCTAGACACTGACTAGCAGCTGCTTCCCTAGGAGGGTCAGTGGATACTCACTGTCGGGAAAGAGAGATACTACCTTCTGTCGAGCAAGCGAAACTTCCCACTATCATTCTTCCAATGGGTAACGACATTAAGGAAGATGAGCTGGTCTGTGACTCTATCCACAAATTCAATGCACATGGGGATCTTAACACCTTGTGGTTACAATCGCTCTGGACCAACCTGAAGTGTGCTTGATCTGCAGCCTGGCAAAGTCAGTCAAGACATCCCGGTAGAAGATCTCCATGTGCACTGAATTTCTCGAAAAAGATATGTTATGGGGCTAATGGTAGAAGATCTCGAGAAAGATATGAGCGAGTGACGTCGCCTAAATAACTCGGATCTAACTCCATCCATTGAAGAGGAGCTCAAGCGTCTAGCGGATCAAATGCAGAAGACTTATGTAGAGGCACAAGGGAGACAGAAGCAGTATCTCAGGAGTTGAGATCCCTGAAGGTCAAGAAAGTCAAACTTGCCGACGCAATCGAGGCCTCCAATAATGCACTCGCTTCTACCAAAGATCAACTCGAGAAGTCGTGCGAAATTATCACAAAGGACAACCTTCTTATATCCCGAGCTGAGCCGGAATGTGTGGCAGATATTGCTCAGCTGGAACAGCTAACTGCCGAGAGCAATTAGTTCCATCAATTGAAAGTGGAGAAGAAGGCAATATTGGCGGAGATCCAGTCTCGCTGTCACAGATGGCTGCTTTTAATTAAGAAGAATGAAGTCTCAAACCCTCACTCGAGCTGAGAAAAATAAGAGATCCAAACTGTCTGCTCTTGAGGAGAAACTCAAATCATATGAGATACGAGTTTGATGTAATAGAATCAATGTATCTCTTTTCACTGAATCAATAAAATTCCTTTTTGACTCATTTACTCTTCTTAATTTCTATTTCTTTTCCTTGTTTGATTACCCATAGGTAATTTAAGTTTTCCGTGAAGGAAAGTTTGGTATATAAGTTCTTAAAAAGAACTGAAGGTGAAACTTCACCAAGTAGAAATTCTCGGAGGAATTAGGGGTGTGATTGACATTATTCAGAGGTTGAAAACATGATAAAATCAATCTAAAGGACTATCAAAATTTAGACATTGCTTTGATAGACCAAAAGTAAACCCGTCGGGCATAGGAAGGGTAAATTGGGTCTAGTAATCCGCCTATTCAGAGGTAATATAGACATGATAGATTGAAAATTGCTAGAATAAGAATTCACTGTTTAGGGTAATACGCACATAACAACGAAAAGAGTCCTTACTGGACAAAGGAGTTGAGATTCAGACTCCTATCAGTTCAGAGGTGAAAGACTGGACATAACTGATTAAGATCAAAAAGGTGAACCCGATTTTAGGGACCCGTCTATGATAGACTAAGATGCACTAAATTCTGAATTTACTGTCAGAGGTAGTCGCATTAACTTGATAGCTAGCCCTCTAGGGACGGCAAAAGTGAATTAGATCTGGGCACCCATCAAATTTTCATGATGATCATTGTTCTATCGCCATCTTCCTCACCTCCCTTCCCTCCTTCTCTTCCACACTATCGCCAAAGCTAGATAGGGTTTTGTTGTTTGGCTTCTCAGATTTTGGGAGATGATTCGACCTCAAATTTTTTAAGTGTCATTTGATTAAAATAAGCAGGAAAAAGAGGAAGAAGAAGTTAAGATTAGGGTGTAAATTAGAGTATAGAGGGTAGATCAGTCATTTTTTAACAACAAAAAAAAGAATATTCTCTTTTGATTCTTAAAAAGAAACCATTGTGGGGGCAAAAGTTTTTTGTTTCAAAGATTTGACGGGTAAATTAGCAATTTCACATGATTTTGAGGGTAAATTTCTAAATATGAAAGATTTAGGGGTATATATCATAAAACCCTTTATTTCAACTACTAGAAATATTCTAAAAGGAGAGGAAAAAAAACTCTTAACAACTTTGAGGCTACAATCTGGTATCTTTATACCATGAATCCTTATATAGAGTTAACATTGCACATGGCCTAATGAAGGTAAAATATATGACTACTTTTGTTTTATTCTATGGAGCTTTATTGCTTTCTAGGTGACTCTCCTAAATGATTTTCCTTCTAATTTTGAATGTATTATTTTTAATTAGGATCTAAATGGATAAGTATGTGTTATTGTATTGTTGATATGTTTGGGAGTTAAACTCAAAATATCATTAGAAGATTATAAGATTTCACTTCATGGCATTGTTATCTTGACCAAAGAAGAGAGAGGCTTACTTGCCAAGCGCGACCTCAAAGTCGTTCTCTTTGTTGTAATTGAAAGCATCATCAAATTTGAGTTCCTCCTTTAGAAGATTTACCTATGATGACACAATGTAGTAACATATGGTATACATTACATAAAGAAATTGATAAAAAGAAAAAGCATTCAACAACAACAACAACAAAAAATTCATTTCTTGATGCCACACTAAAGGAATGTTTAAGCGATTTAAATCATTTCTTCTAGATGTTTCCTATACATAAAGTAACACATATGAAATTAAATTAAGTAGTGACCAGTGACCAATGTGATCTATGATACATAGGATGGAGCAGGGTAAGGTCCTTCACGCGATGTGGGCTGTCCATCACAGGTGATGGACGACCCGATGGGGAGAGAGAAATGCGTTTTGTGGGTGGGGCCCACAAAACGCTTTGTTTTTTTTTTTTTTTTGGGTTCACCCTCCCCCATCTGGGCCATAGAACTACCCAGATGGTTAGCCGGATGGTCCTTCGCGCGAAGGAGCTAAACACTTCTACTAAAAATTGCCATGCCTATCTATGTTAGGCAGGTGCATGTCTGTTTGTGAAATATCAGATGTGACATGCATTTCAGAGACTTGTTTGGGTAATTACATACATATTTAACTTGACACATACACATGAATCAAATGTCTCCTCCAAATATAGATCAAAAGTCACCCAAAAAAAAATGATGTAGAGGAAGAAGAAATTTCAGAAGATTGATTTAGATGACAAACAAAGAATCAGAATTATTTCTCTTGTTATTATAGAAGATCTGGAAAACAATGGAACTATATTTAGCAAGTTCACAAAAGAAACCATGACTTGTGTAGTAAACTAACTCTATGTAAAAGTTTGTACTTCAATTTAATTCTGAAATATAAGATAAACCTTTTCATCTGTCCCTGCACTTCCCACTACCCTGCATCCTCTCATTTTAGCCAGCTGCCCAGCAAACATTCCGACCGCTCCAGCAGCAGCAGATATGAAAACATTTTCCCCAGGTTTTGGGTCTGCAATCAAGCGTATTCCCACCCACGCTGCAAATCCAGGAACTCCTGACCACCATAATAAACACAAGTCAGAACTCATTGCCTATTTAATCTGTTTGCACCAAATTTGAGGTTCCATTTTCATTAGAGTTGTATTCAGGAGCTTTTCAAGCCACTGTCAACCGTTTCTGCATGCAGCCTATGAGTACTTAATACTTTTTGTTCATCTTTTCGGACTTGTTACATCGAAAGATTCTGTCATTTAGGATATATAATAATATAAGTCAATCAAGGGAATGAAAATCTGGGAGGAACTGTTGGAACAGTCTCAATCCATGTCCATTCTATAATCTACTGCACTTCAGTTGTCGATTGGAAGGCTTGTGAGCCTTATCACAAATTTCTGACCTTGATTAAACAAACCGATGGTAATGTTCAAGTAGTCTACCATATTAAATAAGATCCTGAAAATATTACAGAGATGGTGCTTATCAAATACTTTGATAGGTTTAGTATCCTCAAACTGGACGGATCTTCTGGACTTTTAACTCATTGTCTAAGAGATTCTAGTCTCTTAGCAAGTCATTTATTTGTTTGCACTGTGTCCTGGCAGAGTGGAACAAAACTTTTTAAGGAAAAGCTTCAAAGAAAAGGGAGATAACAATTACCTCTTTTGAGTTCTGGATTCTGACAGAGATTCTAAATACGGATCCTGGGATTTTGGTTTCATGGTCGATGGTGAGGGGTTTTATTTTAGATAGACTTAATCCTTCTACTGAAAAAAAAAATGTCAGTACTACTGGCTTGAGTTCACTGTGCTGGAGGTGGCAGAATGATAAATGATAATGTGGTCCTAGTGGTTCACTCTAGTTTATATAAATAGTGCTTCTGTACTCGTGGAGCCACAGATATTTCAAAAGAAATTCAATATAGAGGTTATGATCAATTACAAATTTTTTGTGGTCTGAACTATAACTTGTGCCAAATTGTTGAAAAATATTGAAAAAAATCCCAGGGAAGGGAAGAGTTTAGCCAAGTGTTACAGAAGTTTAACTGAACAAAAGGAATTCGGGAATCAAGACTCGATGATCACTAATATTTGCTTTTCTTATCATATTTTTAATGATTGATGAACTACCTTGTTTGATCCTGAAAATTAAGTACCTTCTAATGGACATAAGCATGTTGATCTCAACTTCTTTTATATCGTGTTGTTTAATCCTTAAAAAGAAATAATGACAGGTTGATGTTGTGTCTCATTAGCCTGTAGTAGATTTTAGTCTTTTAATAACATCCTAGAATACACAGAATAGTACCTAGAGCATTAAGATGGTCCAGTGGTGAAACTTCTTTGCTCGTATCGATCTTGCGAATCATGTCCGTCCGGACTTTGCAATATTCTTCTACAGGACAGAAAGGTATGATAACAATATCTCCTTCACTGTAATTTGGATCCTTAGATCTGATGATCCTTGCAGCACCAAATGCAGTTATAACCTGTAAAACAAGTGAGTCAGAATTCAAGTCGCTGGTTTATGTTCAACTACTATACATCTACCACCTTGTGTGTTATGAATGAACTACCATAGTTCAGTATGATATGATCAGCTATGAATACTGATTGAAAACCAACATGAAGGACCAAAATTATCATAAGAAAGATCAAAGAGTGTTCTGAAAATGCATGTATCTCGTCGAGTGAAGATCTATCAACTAATAAGGCCATTTGCCGTTACAAAATTGTCACTACTCTATTTCCAACTCAATGCGTTATTTTGATGCTTGATCCTCGAGTTGTGCATGCATCTGAGGAGGATTTTGATTTTGATTTTTGACTTTTGATTTTTTTGGGGTATAAACAATTTAGTTAAGAGATTACTGTGACTGATGGATGATATTTAGACCATGCAGGTGAAGATGTCTTAGTTGTTGCTTCTGCTCCAAAAACTAGGAATTGGGACAAGAAAAAGCTCAAAATTCACTGGCCCTAGTCGAAGATCGCTAGGATTGTCAATCCACTTGGCATCACAGAATGCATGAAGAGCTTGCGCTTGCAGTGAATTGAAGTAGGAATCACGTATGATAGACCATTAAGCTACTGAACAATTCATCTTTCAGTTTGTGGTAGGCCTTTTCATTATCCATCAATAAACTCATGTATTTACCTACACCTTTGCTTTCCTCTCTTGACAAAAGTAGTACATTATCAACCCTCCGTTCAAAAATGAAACTAAACTAAAAATATATTTCAGCAGGCTACACATCTGAACCTATATATGAAGGACTTGGGCCACTATCCCAAAAGACTACCTTTTTAGGTGGAGTTGCCTAAATCATTATATTCCAAAGACCATCGCCATGTCTAGCCGATGTGAGACTATTTGTTCGACTAAAATCCTAACAATCCCCCTCGAAAAAAGATCTCCTTGCAAGCTCAACTTTTTTCACAATGGATGATCAAATGCTCGATCGAGATCCAACTCTTCACTGCGTGGGGCAGACACGCCTTATGTGAAGCACTAACTGTAACCGGGCACTCCTCTACACCGCATGGGTGGTGACACTCCCATTATAAAGTATCACCACTGTCAAATATCTTGCGAGCCAAATTGCTTTACAGGGTCCCACTACTGTGCCTTTCTTGCGCCAAATTGAGAGATCAACAATATCGAACATCACCCACATACACGACTAAGTTCGGGGTATGGTTATGATACTAATTGAAGGACATGGGGCATCATCCCAAAAGACTATTTTAGATGGAGTTGCCCAAATCCTTGTATACCCAAGACCATCCTCATGTCTAGCTGATGTGAGATTATTTGTTCGACCCAAATCTCAACAATCCAAAACAAATCGCACAGAACTGAAAGAGTTGCAAGAAGTCAGAATGGTGTGAGTGTATGTACAATGTTATGCATGCTGATGGAAATGTGGGGGAGAAGATAAAAGATGGAGTTTTTTTTAACTCATTGTAGATGGCCAAGAGAGCAATAACAGCACGAGCAGGATGCACATGAGAGGATGCAGCCAGAGACATGCACGGTGGCATGCACAACATGCACGAGAAGGAAACAACACTTGGCGATCGACTGGGCGGTCGATCGCATGAGGGTGGTCGACCACACAGTCAACAACCTAAGACTATAATTTAATAGAGAATCGGCTCTATTTTTGCACTGGAGATTTTGGATCAACGGGTCAACCGCACATGGAGCCGGTCGATCGGGCAGCCAATTGGGCATCGATTCTGGCAGTTTTTGAGTGGGATCAGAGTTCTGTTTTGATAAGAACTTTGTATCCGATTTGGTTTTTTTCAATTGGCTCTCTCTTCATGCTATATAAAAAGAGTTTTTGTACTCTCATTGGCATCGATTGATGGACCGATCGAAGTTGATTATTGAATCGACTTGACTGAATTGTATTGAGTTTTAGGGTGGGTTAGTATGTTTGTGAGATCTCTATGGCCAAGCGCGTAGTCTCTCTAGTTGGATCTTCGGAACACCTTTGTAACCCTTGTAACTCTGTTGTTTGAATAAAAATCTTCTCCCTTCTGCCTCGAGGATGTAGGCAAGTTGCCGAATCTTATTAATTCATTTATTTATTGTCTTCTCTTTTGTATTTTGGTTCGTGTTATATTGTTTGAAATTGCCTCGGCATTTGAAACGCTGATCTCTAGTGATTGGCAGCAAGAGATTCCTCCAGAGGGTGCAACAAAGTGGTATTAGAACTTCCCAAGTTTGACGTGGAATCGTGTGTCGATCTCAGAACATTATTTTTGATTGCTCGTGGGATCAGATTTGGTGGAGCAGATCGCTTCGGAAGCTCTTCTAGGGTTTTACTTTGAGGTAAATGTTCTATTTTTATCTAATTTGGATCTATTTTTATTTGATTTTTCGCATTGTGTTTAGTGTTTTTGAAGGAGATATGGCTGAAGTTAATCAGTCCATGATGAAGACCGTGAACATCCATCAATCGAAGATCGACATGGTGAAGTTTGATGGCACGAACAATTAGAAGGGTAAGAGAGATATTGAAAAGTCCAGAACTGATGATCGTGAAGATATAAAGGAAAATCAGTGTGTTTATTGTAAATAAGTAGGATACTGAAAAATTAATTGTCCAAAGCTCAAGAAAAAGAAGAAGTCAAAATCAGAGTCCAAAATCGTAATGATGGTTGGTAATGATTATGACTCATCTGGTTATTCACTTTCTGTCACCCATATTGTTTGCTATTCAGAGGAATATGAATGGATTTTGAATACGGGCATTATCTATCACGTTTATCTCAAATGAGACTGGTTTGCTAGTTTTGAAAAACTAGATGAAGGCTTAGTGACGTTCGGCATGGTCACACTGTAATATCCCTAATCTAAACTACTGCATTTTTATTTTTTTAAAGTATTTATTTTATTTTACTAGCGATATTATTATTATTTATAACTTGAGTTACAGTACAAATTATTTTAAAATAGTAAATGGTATTTTGGCCTTATAATTATATTTAACATTATTAAGTATTATCTTTTTAATTATTAACTAGTAGTTTTCCCATTACTATGTTACTAGTATTATTATCGTAGTTGCTATTATTGTTAATATTGATATTGTTATTATTCTTGTTCATATTGTATTGTTTTAGTCATTATTATTAATGGTAGTATTTTTATCAAGTATTATTAGATAAGATTTTTAATGATTAATACTTTTATTATTATTACTGTTCTTGTTATTATTATTATTGTAATTAATATTGTTAATTATTATTATGATATTGTTAATCACTATTAGTAGTATTATTATTTTCATCCAAGCCCATTCTCCTTTTCATTTTATTTTATTTTTCTTTTTATGCTAAGCCCACATGAGCCAAGCCCACTTCTTATTTTCATTCATTTTCTTCTCTTTTTCCTATGTTTCTTTAAGCCCAAAAACTAAGCCCACTATTTATTTTCTTATTCTTCATATTATTTATTTCTTTTAACTAAAGCCCAATAATGTATAACCCATTACCATTGAGACCCTTACCTATTAACTCAAAACCCAATTCTAATCCTAATCCTAATCCAAATTCAAATCTATAATCTAATCTAGTTATATAATCATAATTCAAATTCCAATCTAAATTTCCATCCTAATCCTAACTTACTAAATTAAGCAATCTAAACTAATTAGAATTCAGGTTTCTAAAAATTCTTAATAATCTATATAAAGACCCTAAACTTCTTCTCTTTTTCTACCTCCAAAAGAAAATCATGACCTAATTCTCCCCACTTCCATCTTTTCCTTCTCCTCAAGCGGATCATGAACGAAAAGGGCTTCGAGGTACAGAGATTGATCAACTCAAGTAAGTAAATTTAAATTTGTGAATTAAATTTCAGTTTTTAAAAAAATAAAAAGAAATAATAAATTTTTAATTTCAGCAATCTGCTAAAACTCACAACAATATAATTATTGGTTCCTAAAAACGTATCTAATAAATTTTTATATGATCATTGTTTTAATACTCCATAAAATCTTTCTTTGAGCAAATCAAAATCTAAGAAAGTAAACCTATTTTTCATAATTAATATGATATAAATTGTTTATTAATAATCATGTCTATACCATGATCTCCATGAATATTTTTATACCTTAAAACCAATCTAAAATTCCACTAAAATACATGTAAACATATACCAACTCACAAAATTTAATTTATAGTTTTTCAGAATTTTAACAAGAGATTTTCCAACAAAAAAAAAAGAGAGAGAGAAGTCTCAGACAGTCCCAGGCCCGGTCTGGGCCACTGCAACAGGGCCCTTAAGCCCTGTTATAAACAAAACAAAAAAACAAAAAAATTCCGGACCAGGCCTGGGCCTGGCCTGGTCCGGCCTGAGACTGGCCGGTCCTGGGCCTGGCAGCACAGGGCCAGGCCTGTATTTTAAAAAAAAAAAGAAAGAGAAAAAAAAACAAGAAGTAAAATCCCGACCAGGCCTGGGCCTGGCCTGGTCCGGTCTGGACCTGGGCTAGGCCTGGGTCTAGCCATTATGTTAAAAGAAAAAAAGAAAAGAAAAGAAAAGAAAGGAAGAAAGAAAGAAACAAGTTTGTAGGTTAAAATAATTTATTAAAAATATTTTTAAAAAATTGAGAAAAATGTAAACAATAAGTTATAATACTTTTACTTTCTATGATAAAAATTTTAGACCAATATCAATATAAATTAATTCAAACCACCCACTTTAAAGCAATTTTCCTTAATGGTAAATCTAAACCCGTTAAGTATTTTAATGATTTAAGCCTATTAAAAATCCAACAAAAAATTAGAAATTGATTTAAACTAAACCTACTAAATTTATTAAACTTAAAGAATCATATTTCTAACTCCCAAACTAATTAATCAAGATTTAAACTCCTTAAAACTCCCAAGCAAAATATTCTTTTAAAAATCTAACAATTAATATTGAAATAATTTATGTAGATTTACTGGAGCCTTATGATTTAAGTACTTTGGATTTGCGATCGAGTTCAGGTGAGTGTCTTACTTCTTTATTTAATTTTATTTAATTTTGTTGTGAGTGTTCTCTTTCTTCTTCAAGAAAATAAGAATTTTGTGAGTGCCACTTCTTTGTTTAATTTTATTAAATTCTATTTTGTGAGTGTCACTTCTTTGTTTAATTTTATTAAATTTTATTGTGAGTGTTTCACATCTTTGTTTAGTATTATTTAATTTTATTGTGAGTGTTCGTTCATGAGACATCCATGATTTGTCCACTTTATTCATGTAGTTGATATTTGCTTGTATTAGCATTATTTCATGTGTTGGTAGTTTATCGTCGTTGGCTTAGGCCTAGTTTTGATACACCTTAGACTGTTACTTGACTCGACTTGATCTTGATGTTGATATAGTTTATGTTTGAAAGATTTGATATTCATGTATTTGGGGATTATTTTCGACTAGAACTCTTTTGGATATTGTGGACAAGTATATATGACGTCTTCACTGATATGAGACAGTTTAGAGATACCATGATAATGGATCTGATGTGATTTGATGTTAGACATTTCTGAACTTGATGTTTTATCACCAGGATATTATATATTCTTGTTAGTTCTTACTAATTGTTTATTATTCTGGATTCGAAGTTAGTTGCGAGGAAAGTTGGACAGTGATTTGGATTGATCTTGAATTGGAGTTAATCTAGAATTTACATTCTTTATATTGGATCTTGAACTCATTAAGATAGGTGTGACGTAGCTGGATTTATAGTTGAGTATTTGAGATTTATTTAGATGATTTTTGTTGATATTAAGTAGCAGAAGTAGATATTCTAGACTATATGTTGTTTGAGGATGATTCCCTTACTTCGTTATGATTTCAGTATCTGTTGACTTAGTGGTCTCGAGGATATACCATATGCTTCATGTTTAGTTACTGATCAATTCAGTTAGGGAGATAGAGTTATTATGAGAGTGATTTCATGGATATTGGTGATTATATTACATGTTCGGAGTTTTATGACAGCTAATGATCGATCAGATTTATTAATGACTTAGAGGATGGATATATCGATGACTTTGAGGATATGAGTTGATTATATACATTGTCCGGATTATTTTATTCATGACAGTAGGTCATTAGTCATCCTGGATATCTTGATTCACCTGAGAAACTTGACTGACTATACTTGGTATCTACCTGATAACTATCATGTCCATGTTACCATTAATTACTAGGAAAATATTGTTACACGGTAACAACACTTTCGTGTTATACTTGTTATATATTCCTGTTATACCGGCATCTTGATTACACATGTTGACGTTGTTACCATGTCTATCACCGAGTTATCCCAGTGATTTAAGTAACATGCACATTAAATAATCTTGATAAACTAATAACATGATATTAAACAACTTACACTGGGATTGAGGAGATTGATGGAGGAGACAGCGTCTGTATTTTGGGTGGACCTAGGATTTAGGTTGCGCAGCCGAAAGAGGGTTCCACTGCAGGGTTCCCGTGGGGTGACTGGCACCCCGTCCTGTTTCCTGTTATACATCTTATACATGTACATGTTCCTGTTATACATGTTCCTGACTACCTTGTGGTAAATCCTGGTTCAGCGCCAAGTCTGGGCTGTGGTCCCGGGTATGCACGGGACCCACCTAAAGCATGGACAATGTCTCCAACCGATCAGTTTCAATAACTTAGGACTCTGATTGACATGTGTAATAGGCGTAGTATGTGCGTCTATTACATGTGGCAATTGGTGTTCGCTGATATAATTAATAATGATAAATTGTTAATGTATTGTTACTAACCGTGATCACCCGACCGTATATATATATATATGTATAAACTATGATAGATATAGGATTGAATACTAGACTAGTGACATATGCTTGGTTATACCTTCAGATATCAGTTGGTTGTTTACAGTTGTGATAGTTGATTTTTATCTTCATTCATGTGTTATGCAGTTATCCTTTAGTTATTTTTTATCATGTTATTTAGTTATCTTCCGTTGTAGTTTATCTGGTTATTATTCTGTGCACATTGTTTATATGCACGAGCTCTCCCCTTTACACACACGCTCACTAGGTCGCTTTCTGACGACCCTGGATTTGCACGTCCAGGTATTGGACGCTTTGTTTCTATTGTGCAGGTGTTCGATGAGACTGTACGCTACGCGAAGAGCTGGAGCTTATCCCTATTTGATTCCGATATTCTTATCTTTCTTGTCTTCATATTATTTTCTGATTCTCGTTATATCAGATTCATTTGTTATTCCAGTTCCTTATCATATGATATCATGCGTGGATACTTATATGTATTATTGCAGTGGTGGTTGACTTATTATAATATAAATTTATAGCTTGTTTCGGGTTACTTAAGGCTTAGCGCATATACGTGAGGTATTTTCTTTGTGTATATGCGTCGCCGACTCGTGTCGCGTCTCCGCTCCAGCGTATTTTAGAAAGCGGGGCGTCATTCCAGATTAAAGGGATACGTATAGTATGCATCAAGTTGTTTAATGGAATGATAAGAGAGTTGAAGGATGTGAGGTATGTATCTCAGTTGAAGAAGAATTTGATTTCAGTTAGAGCTTTGGAGGCGCAGAGCCTTAGGAAGACTCTTGGAGAAGATATTCTCAAGATGTCTGATGGCTCGTTGGTAGTTTTGAAGGGCATTTGATGCAATAACTTGTACTACTTGAAGGATAATGCAGTTACTGAAAATTTGACAGCTTCAGAATATTTGAAAGATGACTCTGCCGGGTTATGATAAATGAGGCTCGGACAAATTGATTTAAATTCCTTGAAAGTGTTTGCAAAGCAAAGATTATTGGAAGGTGCAAATATAAACCAATTGAAAATTGGTGGACATGGTGTTCTGAACAAGAAGACGAAGGTGAAATTTGGCACCTCAACTTACTGCTCAAAAGGTCTTCTTGATAATGTTCACATTGATGTTTGGGGTCCTACCAAGACCGCATCGCTTGAAGGCCATTGATACTTTGTCTCTTTTGTTGATAAGTTATCTAGGCATTGTTAGGTATACTCTATGAAACAAAAACTTGAAGTCCTAGATATGTTAGTGAAGTGAAAAAATATGATGGAGAAACAGATTAGTAAGAAGATTAAGATGTTCCAAATTGATAATATTAGACAATACAAGGATCAATTTTTACAATTTGGACTGAACAATGGGATTGATATTCACTTCACAATTGGAAGACGTGAGGTGGCTAAGGAGATGAACTGTTCGTTACTGGAGAAGTTTCGGTATTTGTTGTCTAATGCTTCATTAGATAAGACGTTTTGAGCTGAGGCATTGGAGTATACTAACTATCGCATGACTTGTTTGTTATCGACTACGATAGGAGGTAAACTGAATTGGATATTTGGTCGGGTGAAATTGCTGAAGATTATAATTTGCTGTGGGATTTGGATGTCCGACCTACTTTAGTATCAAAGATGGCAAGCTAAATCTGTAAGCAAAAAAGTTGTGTTTTTTTGATGTTAAGAGGAATATGAAAGGCTACAAGCTTTGTGATTGTAAAAACAAGAAGACTGTTTGAGCAAGTATGTAACGCTTGATGAGGCTTCATTGATGAAGTCACCATCTCTCAGCAGATGGAAAAGTTAAAGACCAAGGATGTATCGTAGCGGGTGGAGATTGATGTGGATCCACCGTCTCTAGTTAATTCAGTATCTGTAACACCCCATCCTCAGTATACGTACACAGCTATGTGTCCTGATTTTTGGAGCGTATTTTTTTTATTTTTATTTTATTTTTTGTTATTTAAAATCTTACTCATATAGCAGTACTGTATGATTTGACCTTTTGGAAATCAGATTTGACTGATTTCAGTTTCAAATATTATTTTTTAATATTCTAAATTTTTCATGATTTTCTGAAATTTTTCAGAATTAAATTGTAAATCTTCAAAACCCGGTGTCGACCAGTGTCACTGACCGACCTTTAGTTTTTTAATTTACAAACGGAGTTGAAATTTTAGAAACGGCTTTTACATTATTTCTTAAAATCATATTTTCTATCTAAATGAATTTTCGGAGAATTTTCAGAATTTATCAAAAATCCGGCCGACCCGGTGTAGGCCAGTATCAACGGTTGACTTCAGGATTTTTATCTTGAAAATGAGATTAAATTTTTGAAAAATAATTCTACTAAAATCTTTAAATAATATTTATTATTTTGAGAATTTCTGGGAAACTTTTCGAGATACTTTATTTTTCGGGCTTTTCCTGAGTTCCGGTGTTTTCCCAGATACCGGAATTCTATCCGGATATTTTACTTTTTCTCTCTCCTTACCTGACGCGAGATCCACCAACTCTGAGTTCAATAATTAATGCGGAGACTCTCTCCATTCCGCATTTAATGTTGTGTCATTCAAAAGAAATCAACTCAGATCAAGACACCCATGTTTTTTTGTCCTATTCTACCAACGCAACTTCATATTCTTCTGGACGCAAGTTTTTCACTGCGTCTGGGCAATTTGCCAGACGCAGATTTTTGAAGAGACGCGGCCATTAATGAGGAGACGCAACTTTGAAATGAAGCCCATGTTTCATAAAGTTAGAATGGCAATATTATAAAATTTTTCACCCTTATATACACACCCCTTATTTTCCTTCTCCTCTCCTTTTCATTTTGTCTTGCTCCTCCAACAGCCAACGAGAGCTACCCAAAGAAAACAGCAGCCCAAGCTTCTTGGCCGGCCATTACAACCCTCCTTCTCCATTTTTTTTCCAACACCAAACTCCACCAACTCCTCCACCATTCTCCCCTCCATCTCCTCTACCATTCCAACAACAACTATCATCTACATCACCATCTTCTTCTCCATTTCCAACGAAAACAACCCATTACTTCCAAAACTTCACCACCATCTCCACCACCACCCACACCACCATTTTCACCATCAACTGTACCATCTTCTTTTCCTCGCCATTCTCTTTCCAACAGACTATAGGTTCGTCCTCCGAAACACCATTTTCAAATCTTCATTTTTTTTCATTTGAACTATAATTGTACCATCAACCTCCTTCTCTTTTGGGGCCTTGGCCACCCAACTCCGGCCAACTCTGGTCGCCGCCGGCGAACACCGGCCAAGACACGATCGACATACCTCCCTCTTCTCTATTTTCTTTCTTTCTTTCTTTCTTTCTTTCTTCCTTTCCTTTGCAACTCTTTCTTTCCTTCCTTCTTTCTTTTCCTTCCATTCTCTCTTCTTTTCTTTTCTTTCTAAACCTGCGTCTCCCCCTCTCTCTTTCCTGCGTCTCTCTCTCTGCGTCTCCCTCATTTCTCTGTCTCTCTCTTTCTCTTCTGTTTTAAACGCGGAGATCTTCAACGCACTCCTCGTGTTCTTTTATCAACGCGACGCGGAGTTACGCTCGCGTCTACGTTCTCCTCGTGTCCTTGCTGAAACGCGGGTCTCGAACCCTGCGTTTGTGACATTTACGCAACGCGACTCTCGCGTCTGCGTTTTTCCTGTATTATAAAACGCGGGTCTCAGACCCCGCGTTTGTGGCATCAACGCGGCGTAATTCCCGCGTCTGCGACCCCTGCGTCTTCATTCTCACTTTTTCTGATTCATCCTTCTCCTTCTCTCTTTTTATATATATAATATTGGTTACTTGGACTCTGGAGCTTGGAATTTCCCGGTGTATTTCTTAAAGTTTTAGGCGAGTGTTCTCGTCTTCCTTCAGATTTTCCTGCTTTGTCATGATTGACTAATTTTATGTTACTCCCCTGGCACTCTTGCATGCATCATGCTACTACATAATACTTACCCCGCAATATCATATTGATACCTGACTTTAGATTGTCACATTTACGGGAATCTTGTACTTTCTATCCTGGATTATATACGATGACTTGAAATGACAATACTCATGCACTCTTGAACTCCTGATCTAGTGATGCACTTGTTTTCTCGTAAATTGATGATTACATAATAAATCATAAAAAGAAACCACTTGAATCGGGTCGGGGGAAACTTGCGGCTATCAATATATGTTCGTGTTTACAGTGGTATTAGGTATGTTGTGCAACTACAATTTCCGGTCTGACCTGAGGGCCTCCAGGCGACCGAGGGAGCGCTGGCTCCCTCCTTCCTGGTACCATCTTGAAAAGGGCATTCTATAAGACCCTCCTATACGCCTTGCGGCAGGTTCCGTCCTCCAGCAACGGAACAATCCTGGGCCGTGGTCCCGGGTATGCACGGGACCCACTGTAAATATTGTTCGTTGATACCCCCGTTGGTTTCCAATAACAGTCTCGGATTACTCATATGTGGATGTATGTATGCTGGGACGCTATTACACATACCTAGACATATGGGTAGAACGAGTAATAAGTATAAATATTAAAAATGACAGAAATAGTTTTATTCAGGCCTTATCACCTTCATTTTATGCCCCCATTTCTTACTTACTGTACATGTACACTCGACACAGTTCTTAATGCTTAATATTGTTTGATCATATCAACACACATATACTTACCTCTGCACGACACTTGGCATTCACCTGTCTATTTGTTAGGGAGTTTCTGACTCCCCTGGACTTGCATGTTCAGGTTCTGAAGCCTGGATTGAAGCGGAGCCCTCCACTGAAGATTAAGCTTACCTCTCAGAGCAAGCCGACTTGTCCTAGCTCCTTCTGTTCCTGAACCTTCCTGCTAGTTCGGGGATCTCCTTCTCAGCCCGTGAGCACCTTTTGCTGTACAAATTGTAATTTTTACTTTTGTACCTGGCTGTGATATAATGTACATGTACCAATATATCACGCTCTGTGATAACTTTGTAATCCTTATGTTGGAATGTATATTGCCACGTGCTGCCGTACTCTTTTCTTGTGTGTACTGATGCTTAGCGTATATATGTGAGGGTATTTTCTGTCTTGCGTATATACGTCGCAGTAACGTCTCCGTACCCGCAGGATCGGAGCGTTACAGGTTGGTATCAGAGCCAGGCTCTCACACCTACAGTACAACCAAATTGCAAATTAATGGGATCTTAATTTGCAGTTGGGATACATGAGTTTCGGTTATACATTCCAACGGCAATGTACAAAGTTATCCATTCCTTCTTGATATTCCTTCCCCTGCTTCCTAAAGTCCATCTATCTTTTGCTTTCATCCCTCTTTCCAGACATCTTTTACCAACAAAGAGATGGATAGAAGGTCAGGATGTAACAACTCCGGGCAGTCACAGGACGGTCCCGTAGGGGAAACGCTGATATTCTAAGAGTTATCCAAAATATGATAGAGAATCAACAAAGGCAGACCGAACTCCTTCGGCAGGGATTGATAGCAGCTCCTCAGGAACGGAGGCCGGGCAACGTGTCAGACTTCAGGCGATTGCAACCGGCAATATTTACAGGAGGGGAGAGACCACTAGATGCCGAGCAATGGCTAATCGACACCACAGATCTCTTGAAGGCGGCACGGGTTCCAGAGGAAGATCAGGTGGAGGTCGCCAAGATCCAATTAAAGGATGTGGCCAGAAACTGGTGGCTAGCTGAAGAAGCGAGACTGGATAAACCCATCACTTGGGACCAGTTCTCTAAAAGCTTTTATGATAGATTCTTCCCTACCACAGCTCAGAAGGAGATGGAAGAACAATTCATCCGACTTCAACAAAGGAATCGAACTGTTGATGAATATACTGCTGAGTTCTTAAGGCTGAGTCGTTTTGCTCCATATATGATAGCCGACGAAGAGAAACGGGCAAGCAGATTTCAGTAGGGCTTACAAATGGATATCCAAGTCCTTTTGATTCCCCAACAGCTGAAAACATATTCCCAGGTCCTCACTGTAGCTCGAGAGGTGGAGCGAGGATGGGAGAAAAAGAATCTTGATCAGAGGAGGAAACAGGCCATGAAGAGGCCATTCCAGCAATTGGGCGGAGGAGGTCCAGTCAGAGCTGCAAAGGCCCCAATGGTTAGAAGACCATTTCGATCAGCCCCTCTTCAGACAACTCAAATAATTCCTGTTTGTAATTATTGCCAGAGGCCAGGTCATTTGCAAAAGGATTGTCGCAGGGCTAATGGGTTATGCTTGGCATGTGGATCTGGTGATCACACAATAGAAGGTTGTCCCCATAAGAGAACTGGGATGATGAACCGAACCCTACCGGCACTTCCTGCACCTATTGGACAGAGGAATCCAGGGCCGATGGTCGGAAGGGCCCCTCTCCCTCCACAACAACGGGCTTTTCGCCCAGCTCCAAGAGGAGGAAAAACAACAGCAGGTCGTGGAAGAGGTCGAGCCTACAACTTGACAGCGGAAGAGGCCCAAACTTCTGGAGAAGTAGTAACAGGTAAGATTATGGTGCACTCCAAACCTGTTTTAGCCCTCTTTGATTCTGGCGCTTCTCATTGTTACATATCAGATAGTTTCACTGCCTTGCACTCTATACCTGTTGAGTATTTAGACCACCAGTGGGAGATTAGTACCGGTAATGGGGTGGTCATCTCTAATAAAATTTGTGTAGATTGTCCGGTGGAACTGTGTGACAGGACATTAACAGTGGATATGCTCGTACTAGATACTAAAGGGTACGATGTAATTGTTGGCCCAAGGTTACAATCACCCGTGTTTAGTGTGTTTTGATGATTACAAAACATATTAGTTATTTGTACTAATAGAGTTTGTTGTTTAAGTGTGTTTCAGGGATCTAACTCATCTAGAAGGTTTATTCCCTATAAGCAAATGTTTTGGACTCAAGTCAACTCAAAATGGGCTCAAGGATCAAGTGTTGAAGACCTTATGGTGAAAAGCCCTCTTGAACCAATGTAAGAATTAGATTGTTAAAGTTTGAGTTTTGGAAATTGGCTCTAGGATACACACACATGTTTTTTTTAAGTTTTCATGATCAAAATTTAGGTTTCATGCCTTAGTATATTTATACATGACCCTAATTTTTACAAATATAAATATCATGTTTTTGATCATGTATGTATACCCTTTCCAGCATGTTACTTAGCTTTCCATACTTCAAAATATTTTTTACAAAAATTTCCAAGTCCCAAAATCCTGCTGTTTTTTTTTTCCTGTTTCAGGCTGATCGGCCGACCGGCCCCAGTGCCAGGACGTGCACATTTGTGCACGTCTGTCGGTCGACCGCCCGGGTCGACCGACTGTGAGCAGTTGCTCTCGGGTTTTCTGGGTCGACCGCCGGTCGACCGCCAGAAGAAAAATATGTTTTGTCTTTTAGAACGGTCAACCGGTCCGGTCGACCCGAGCCAACGGCTCTTTGCCAGCTGAGCTGGCGGCCGACCGGCCCGATCAACCGCTAAGCCTGCAACAGCCCAATGGCTCTTTCCTCTTTTGTGCAATTCTGAAATCTGTTTTTTGGACTGCTTTTTGGCAGACTTTTTTTCAGGGTTTTCCAGAACTTTTTCAGAGCAAATAAGGTCAAAATAAATTGTTTTTAACTTATTTCTCTCCCTATAAATAGTAGAGAAGAGTTTCTTGCAAAATACCAAGAAAATTCTCAAGTTTTCATAGTTTTTCAAAAGAGAAGAAAAGTGTTTTAAGCCCTTCATTTCCAACTCTTTCTTGAGCTTGTTTTCAGTTGTGTTTTCCAGCAAAAATCCTCTCTACAACTGAGTTTTCTCACTACACTCCTTAGAGCCAAAATTCCCTTACTCATTCTATAAGGAAGTTGTAAAAGAGTGAGAGTTTGTAAAAGAGTTTAGTGATCTTGTTGTGATCACTTTTGTTACTTGTTCCTCTTCTTGTTCTTATAGAGACACCTCTTCGGTAGAGGTTATTGTACTTGGTGGAGCTCGGTGCTCGGGTCTTCGGTAGACCGTTGTAATCGTCCTCGGTAGATAGTGAAAACCCTTCACGGAGGTGAAGGCGGGGAGTAGAGCGGTGGCTCGAACCTCGAAATAAATACTTGTGTTTGCGATTGTCTTTTGCTCTTGCACTTTATTTTGCTTTACTTTCAATTGCTCTCTATTGCTTATTGTTTCAAGTATTTTTGCTTCCTCTACTTGTAATATCTTGTGTGCTCTTCATCATTGACTATTATTCATTCATTGATATTTTGTCGATCAATTCTCATACAACAAGGTTGCATTGCGCACCTCTAACCCATTCAAGGGGAATTGGGAGGAAGGAGTTCAGAACCTCTCACGGGGTATTCGGCTCTTAGTCTTGTTTTGAGAGATCGTTGCATCATTCATTCATCTTAATTTTAAAAGATTGTTAGATTAGCAATTACACCTATTCACCTCCTCTAGGTATTTTTCAATTGGTATCAAAGCTTGGTTACTAGTCTCTTGGCTTAACAACCCTAGAAAGATCCTAATATTGCTAATCATTTCATTCATTCTCACTTAGTAAAGATGGCCGATGGTATTAAGACACCCCCTAAGTTTGATAGACTTAACTTTCCCATATGGAAGGTTAAGATGACCGTTTTCTTGCAATCTCTAGGTAGTCGAGTTGCAAAGGCCGTGACCAAACCCTTTAGTGCACCCCCCGGTGATGAATCCACTTGTTCCGAAATAGAGACCAAAGAATTTGATGCCAATGCTAGGGCTCACTATGCACTTCTTCAAGCCCTTAATGATGATGATATAGCTAGAGTTATTCATTGCAAGTCCGCATATGAAATTTGGACACATTTGCTAGTTACACATGAGGGGACTTCACAAGTGAAGAGGGCTAAAATAGACCTTCTTCGGTCCCAATATGAGAATTTTTGCATGCAAGAAAATGAAACCATAGATGATATGGTTACAAGATTTACAAAGATCACTAATGGACTTTCTTCTCTAGGTGATGCTATCGACAACGATCAAAGAGTTAGAAAGATCATCCGGGCTCTTCCTCCTTCATGGGAAGTAAAAGCAACCACCTTGAAGGAACTCAATGACAAGGAGGAGATGGCGCTAATTGGTCTCATTGGGAACCTCAAAACCCATGAGATGGAGAGAAAGGTAAGGGAAGAAATGGCTCCTTCCAAGAAGAAGACAATAGCCTTCAAAAGTCAATCCACACACTCCGACGAAGACGATGAAGAAGAAGAAGATGACGAAGAGCTCTCACTTCTTGTGAAGAACGTCCGGAGGATGTACAACAAGGCTAAATTTCAAGGAAGAAGGAGATGGCAAGGAGGTAAAGAAGAAAGGAAGATTATTTGCTTCAATTGTCAAAGGCCGGGACACATAGTGGCGGAGTGTCCGGATAAAGTAAAGCCTTCCACCTCCAAGAAGCCCTACAAGAAGAAGGCAATGAAAGCTACATGGGATTTCGAGAGCGAATCCGAGGAGGAAATCGACACCGCTAACATGTGCTTCATGGCAAATGAAAGCACAAGCAAGGTAACCCCTTCCACTTCTCCAAATGATGAACTTTCCATGGATGAGTTAGGAGAAGCTTTTGTAGAATTATCACATAGCTATGATTTTCTTAAGAAAAAGTATTTAAAAATGAAAAAAGAAAATGAATCTCTTAATCATCAAGTTTTTACTCTTTCTAAAGAAAAAGATGAATTACTCTCCACTCTTGTTTCCACCCAAAAAGATTTTGACAAATATAAGATTTCTTGTAAAGGCAAGTCCCCACTAATTGATTCTAATGAGATTACCATGCTTAAAGAAAGAATAGACTCATTAGGAATTGTTTTGAAAAATTGTGAGTTTGATAAGAAGAAGATAGAGGCCATGTTTCCTAAGAAACAAGACCCTAAGAAAAATTATCATGCTCATGCTCATGTTCATACCACACAACCTTTACATCGTGGCAAACCCCCAAAACATGCTCACACTTCACGCTCACATCATGCATTCATGTATGGTAAAGTGTATTCATGTTCTTATTGTGGCCGTAAAGGGCACTTAGCTAATTTTTGTTATGATAGACTAAGTGCATCTCATCATAATGTTTGGGTTCGAAACACTAACTTTCAAGGACCCAAGAAAATTTGGGTACCAAAGTCAACAACTTTGTTAAATGATGTAGGTACCTTCCAAGGCCCAACGACGTAGAGGATTGTGGTATCTTGATAGTGGTTGCTCAAGGCACATGACTTGGGACATCAACAACTTTGCAACCCTATCAAGATGTCATGAAGGTGGCACCGTCACCTTCGGAGATGATGCCAAGGGTAAAATCATCGGTATTGGTAATGTAAAACTCGGCACATCCCCTTTAATTGAGAATGTTGTTTTAGTTGATGGCCTCAAGCATAACCTCTTGAGTATTAGTCAACTTTGTGATAAAGCTTTTGATGTAGTTTTTGATAATGTAGCTTGTAAAGTAATTGATAGAATTTCTAATACTTGTGTGTTTTCCGGTTTTTGTGAAAGTAATGTTTATATGATAGATATGTCTAATATGTCTTGTAATATTACTTGTTTAAAAGCCCTCGATGATGACTCTTGGTTGTGGCATAGAAGATTAGGCCATATTTCTTTTGACCATATATCTAAGTTAAACACAAAGGAAATGGTGAAAGGTATTCCTTGTTTGAGTTTTGAAAAGGACCGAGTTTGTGACGCATGTCAATTTGGGAAACAAACTAAGTCTTCTTTCAAGTCAATTAAGGATATCATGACATCACGTCCTTTGGAGCTAATTCATATGGATCTATTTGGCCCTACACAAACCAAAAGTCTAAGTGGGAATAGATTTGCATTTGTTTTGGTTGATGACTTTTCACGATTTACTTGGGTTTTCTTTCTTGAACACAAAAATCAAGCACTTTCATATTTTCAATCTTTTAAGAAAAGAGTTGAAAAAGAAAAAGATGTTTCAATTTTAAGAATAAGAAGTGATAGAGGAGGTGAATTCATTAACCTACCCTTTACCACTTTTTGTGAAGAACATGGAATTAAGCATGAACTTTCTTGTCCTAGAACTCCACAACAAAATGGAGTAGTTGAACGAAAAAATCGAACTTTACAAGAGATGGCTAGGACAATGCTAAGTGAATATGGTCTACCACATTATTTGTGGGCCGAGGCCGTAAATACATCATGCTATATATCAAATCGTGTTTTCTTGTGTAAAAATACTTCAAAGACTTCTTTTGAAATGTACTTTTCTAGAAAACCAAATGTTTCATATTTCAAGATTTTTGGATGCAAATGTTTTGTTTTAAATACAAAAGATAATTTAGGAAAATTTGATACTAAAGCTTATGAGGCAATTTTTGTGGGTTATTCTAATACTAGTAAAGCTTATAGAATCTTCAATAAATCATCTTTGACTATTGAGGAATCTATACATGTTAAGTTTGAAGAATCTAACTTGTTTGTTAAGAATGTTGTAGAAATAGATGCTTTGGATGAAGGCTTGGAGAAAGTGACCTTGGAGGATACACCTACTATGGGAGACAAGCCAAAGGATGATGAAGGAAGTAAAGCTAAAGTAGAAGAGGCTCAAGGACATGAAATTCAATCAATTGAAGTGGAGCCTACTCAACAACTTCCAAAGGATTGGAGATACAATCCTCATCATCCCAAGGACCTCGTCATAGGTGAAGTGTCAAAAGGGGTAACCACTCACTCTAAACTTCATAATTTTTGTGGTCATTATGCATTTATTTCTCATGTTGAACCCAAGAACGTCCTCGAAGCCGAGGCCGATTCATATTGGTTGCTAGCCGTGCAAGAAGAACTCAATCAATTTGAGCGCAACCAAGTTTGGCACCTTGTTCCTAGGCCCCACGATAGACCAACAATTGGTACTAAGTGGATCTTTAAGAACAAGTTGGATGAATCGGGTAACGTTGTTAGGAATAAAGCTAGGTTAGTTGCCCAAGGTTACACTCAAATCGAAAGAATCAATTTTGAAGAAACCTTTGCACCCGTAGCACGGCTTGAAGCCATACGGATGACACTAGCATTTGCCTCATATAAAGATTTTAAATTATTTCAAATGGATGTCAAAAGTGCTTTTCTAAATGGTTTTATTGAAGAGGAGGTGTATGTTGAACAACCCCCCGGGTTTGTTGATCCTACACATCCGAATTTTGTGTTTAAATTAGATAAAGCTCTTTATGGTTTAAAACAAGCTCCTAGGGCTTGGTATGAAAGACTTTCTTTATTTTTGATTTCAAATGGTTTTAAGAAAGGTAAAATTGACACCACTTTGTTTACAAAACATGTAGAAAATGACATTCTTATTGTGCAAATTTATGTAGATGATATTATTTTTGGTTCTACTAATGAATCTCTTTGCCAAGCTTTTGAATCATGCATGAAGGATGAATTTGAAATGTCTATGATGGGGGAACTCAACTATTTCCTTGGACTCCAAATCAAGCAAAGGAAGGATGGGATCTTCATCAATCAAGCCAAGTACACAAAGGAACTCATCAAGAGATTCGGACTTGAAGGCGCTAGAGTGAGCAAAACTCCCATGGCAACAACTACCAAGCTTGATAAGGATGAATAAGGTAAAAGTGTAGACATTAAACTTTATCGTAGAATGATAGGTAGTTTATTGTATTTGACGGCTAGTAGGCCGGATATCATGTTTTCCGTTTGTCTTTGTGCTCGTTTTCAATCATGTCCTAAGGAGTCTCATTTAGTAGCGGTAAAACGCATTATTAAATACCTTAATGGCACTATTGAAATGGGTTTGTGGTATCCGAAAACCGGACTATTTGATATGAAGAGTTTTTCGGATGCCGACTATGCGGGTTGTAGGGTAGATAGGAAGAGCACAAGTGGAACATGTCAATTCTTAGGTAATTGTCTTGTATCTTGGTCTTCCAAAAAGCAAAATTCGGTAGCCCTATCAACCGCCAAGGCGGAGTATGTTGCAGCCGGAGCTTGTTGTGCACAAGTTCTTTGGATGAAACATACTCTCCTCGACTATGATTTACACTTTGATCATGTTAAAATATTTTGTGATAATACTAGTACAATTCACATGACAAAGAATGCAAATCAACATAGTAAAACCAAACACATTGACATTAGATATCACTTTCTTAGAGATCATTATGAGAAAGGTGATATTGATATTGATTATGTTTCTACCGATTTTCAACTTGCCGATATTTTTACTAAACCATTAGATTATGCTAGATTTTCTTTTATTTGTGGTGAGTTGAATGTTTGCATTATGGATTCTTAAAGAAAAATCTCTTTTGTTTTGTTTGTTTTATTTAACCCTTTTTGATGTATGACAAAAAGGGGGAGAAAAAGAAAAAGAGTTTTGTTTATTGTGTTTTGTTGTGTATTTTGAGTTTTTTAACAAAACTATGTGTTTTCAATGCCTTATGTATTTAGCTTTTCATAGCATTATTGATACATAGCATTATTTGAGGGGGAGCTTTCCAAGCTCTTCTTTCATTTTTGTTTAAATAACCTATATGTTTTGTCATCATCAAAAAAGGGGAGATTGTTGGCCCAAGGTTACAATCACCCGTGTTTAGTGTGTTTTGATGATTACAAAACATATTAGTTATTTGTACTAATAGAGTTTGTTGTTTAAGTGTGTTTCAGGGATCTAACTCATCTAGAAGGTTTATTCCCTATAAGCAAATGTTTTGGACTCAAGTCAACTCAAATTGGGCTCAAGGATCAAGTGTTGAAGACCTTATGGTGAAAAGCCCTCTTGAACCAATGTAAGAATTAGATTGTTAAAGTTTGAGTTTTAGAAATTGGCTCTAGGATACACACACACGTTTTTTTTTAAGTTTTCATGATCAAAATTTAGGTTTCATGTCTTAGTATATTTATACATGACCCTAATTTTTACAAATATAAATATCATGTTTTTGATCATGTATGTATACCCTTTCCAGCATGTTACTTAGCTTTCCATACTTCAAAATATTTTTTACAAAAATTTCCAAGTCCCAAAATCCTGCTGTTTTTTTTCCTGTTTCAGGCTGACCGGCCGACCGGCCCGGTCGACCGGCGCCTGTGCCAGGACGTGTACATTTGTGCACGTCTGTCGGTCGACCGCCCGGGTCGACCGACTGTGAGCAGTTGCTCTCGGGTTTTCTGGGTTGACCGCCCGGTCGACCGCCAGAAGAAAAATATGTTTTGTCTTTTAGAACGGTCGACCGGTCCGGTCGACCCGAGCCAACGGCTCTTTGCCAGCTGAGCTGGCGGCCGACCGGCCCGGTCGACCGCCAAGCCTGCAACAGCCCAACGGCTCTTTCCTCTTTTGTGCAATTCTGAAATCTGTTTTTGGACTGCTTTTTGGCAGACTTTTTTTCAGGGTTTTCCAGAACTTTTTCAGAGCAAATAAAGTCAAAATAAATTGTTTTTAAGTTATTTCTCTCCCTATAAATAGTGGAGAAGAGTTTCTTGCAAAATACCAAGAAAATTCTCAAGTTTTCATAGTTTTTCAAAAGAGAAGAAAAGTGTTTTAAGCCCTTCATTTCCAACTCTTTCTTGAGCTTGATTTCAGTTGTGTTTTCCAGCAAAAATCCTCTCTACAACTGAGTTTTCTCACTACACTCCTTAGAGCCAAAATTCCCTTACTCATTCTATAAGGAAGTTGTAAAAGAGTGAGAGTTTGTAAAAGAGTTTAGTGATCTTGTTGTGATCACTTTTATTACTTGTTCCTCTTCTTGTTCTTGTGGAGACACCTCTTCGGTAGAGGTTATTGTACTTGGTGGAGCTCGGTGCTCGGGTCTTCGGTAGACCGTTGTAATCGTCCTCGGTGGATAGTGGAAACCCTTCACGGAGGTGAAGGCGGGGAGTAGAGCGGTGGCTCGAACCTCGAAACAAATACTTGTGTTTGCGATTATCTTTTGCTCTTGCACTCTATTTTGCTTTACTTTCAATTGCTCTCTATTGCTTATTGTTTCAAGTATTTTTGCTTCCTCTACTTGTGATATCTTGTGTGCTCTTCATCATTGACTATTATTCATTCATTGATATTTTGTCGATCAATTCTCATACAATAAGGTTGCATTGCGCACCTCTAACCCATTCAAGGGGAATTGGGAGGAAGGAGTTCAGAACCTCTCACGGGGTATTCGGCTCTTAGTCTTGTTTTGAGAGATCGTTGCATCATTCATTCATCTTAATTTTAAAAAGATTGTTAGATTAGCAATTACACCTATTCACCCCCCTCTAGGTGTTTTTCAGTAATCTTAGACATGACTTGGCTCAGTAAATACCATGCGGTTATTGATTGTCGAAACAAGAAAGTCATTTTCAGAATGTCGCTTCAGCCTGAGTTCCAATTTGAAGGAGAACATAAACCTGCCAAGGAAAAAACACAGATGACTGCTGCTGAAATCCAGAAAAAGAGAGTACCAGTTTGGAATGAGTTTCCAGAAGTATTTAAAGAGATCTCTGGGCTTCCACCTGACAGAGTAATTGAGTTCTCTATTGATATCATTCCGGGCACAGTCCCAATATCTAAAGCTCCATACAGAATGGCACCCACCGAGTTAGAAGTTTTAAAGAAGCAGTTACAGGAATATTCTGATAAGGGATTGATTAGACCGAGTACTTCACCATGGGGAGCTCCGGTGCTATTGGCCAACAAGAAAGATGGTAGTAAGCGGCTGTATATAGACTACAGAGAATTAAATAAGGTTACCATCAAGAATAAGTATCCCTTACCAAGAATTGATGATCTTTTTGATCAACTTCATGGGGCCCGGGTGTTTTCAAAGTTGGATTTACAATCGGGTTATCACCAACTGAAAGTGAAGAAAGAAGATATTCCAAATACAGCATTCCGAACTCGTTATGGTCATTATGAATTTCTAGTCATGCCCTTCGGAGTGTCCAATGTCCCAGCTGTCTTTATGGATTTGATGAACCGAGTTTTCTCGCCATATTTGGACCAGTTTGTCGTAGTGTTCATCGACGACATCTTGATATATTCTAAAAATGACAGAGAGCATGCAGAACACTTGAGAATAGTGCTACAGACTCTCCGGCAGGAACAACTTTATGCTAAGCAAAGCAAGTGTGAGTTCTGGTTAGACCGTATAGCTTTCTTGGGTCATGTAGTTTCAGAAGAAGGAATTTCAGTCGACCCTAATAAGATCCAGGCGGTAAAAGATTGGCCAATCCCAAGGACAGTAACAGAAATTAAAAGCTTTATTGGATTAGCTGGATATTACAGGAGATTTGTCCAAGACTTTTCCAAAATCGCAGCCCCATTAACTGTAATACCCCGTTCCCAGAATACGTACTTAATTTCATATTCAGATTTTCGGTCGTATTTTTCGATTTGCTTCCCGTATTTATTCTGTATTATGAATTCCTTATATGATTGTTTTACCTTGGATGTGGATTCGTGGACTCGGAGTCAGCCCTAGTCTGAACCGAAGGCCCGGTCATAGTATATTCTTCGATTTAGTCTTTCTGATGTGTAGAATTGACCGATTTCAGTTTCAAATATTATTTTCCAATATATTAGATTTTCTGTGATTTTCTGGATTTTTCTTGAATTAAATTGAATTTCTTCAAAACCGGTGTCGGCCAGTGCCGCTGACCGATTCCTGGATTTTTATTTCACAAACGGTTTGGAATTTCTAAATGATCCTTTAGGCTTTATTCCTTAGAATCATATTTTCTACCTACATTCTTTTTCTGAGGATTTTATGATTTTATGAAAATTCCATCGGAGTCGGTAGGTAACTGATTCCGGGATTTTTAGTTTTAAAACTATAAAGTATTTCTTAAAACGGATTTCACCATTATTCTTAATATAATATTATGGATTTTTGATAATTATTTTGGGTCGTTCCGAGATACTTGAATTTCGGACGATTCCGGTATTTTCCGAAATGTTTTCCGTATCCTCGATTTAAACCCGGGTATCTGTCCTTTCAATATTTTCCAATTCTAATTCCAAGAAAATATCTTCTCATTTCAATTTCTTTTCCATTTTTCTTTTTCCTTTATTTCTTTCTTTCCTCCACAAGCTAAAGCATTTCCATTTTCCAAAATTCCAATAATTCCACACTCTTCCACACACTTCCCACAAAAATATCTCTCTTTCTCTCTCTCTTCCTTGGCCGGCCAAGTGGCCAAGAGAAGGACACTCACCCCCTCCTCCACTTTGCAAATAACCCCCTCTCATCTACTCTAATTTCACCTCCTTCACAAATTCCAAATCATATATAAACATTCCTTTACAATTCCATCTCTTTTTCTTCACTTCACCAAAAGAAATCCCCTTCACCAAAATCCTCCTCCATCTCAACTCAACCTCCAACTTCAAGAGCTCCATCTAGGGCATCATCAAGGTCTTCATCTTCAACCACCAACTCCCAAAGCAACACCAAGATCATCTTCTCCACATCAAGCAACTTCAACTTCAACAACTACTTTTGGATTGAGGCCATCATCTCCACCTTGGATCCTTTCAAGACTACAAAGCTTCACCTAACCAATCCTTGTGAGTATTTTTACTCACCAAGACTTGTTTCATTCCTAAGCATACTTGTATCTCCATATCTTGTGTTCATATGTCATAAAAATCCTATTTTTAGACCATCCAACACAACCAGCAGATTCTGCTCTGTATTCTGTTTTTGACCATGATTAGTCGACTTGACCTAGAACCTAGTCGACTAGAAACCCTTAGCTGAAACGTAGCCTTCTCTGACTTCACAGTTTTAGTCGACTAGTCCCTTTTTCCAGTCGACTAGATATCCCTAGTCGACTACTAGAATTCCCTAGTCGACTCCTGAAATAAACTCAACTCTCTGTATCTCAAACTTAGTCGACTTAAGTATTTGTTAGTCGACTTGCAGTTCCCTGTTAGTCGACTACCCTTTTTACCTAGTCGACTAACTCTTCCTGAAACAGAAACCCAACTCTCTGGAACACAGTATTAGTCGACTACCTCATTTTCCTAGTCGACTAACCCTTCTATTAGTCGACTACTATTTCAACCTAGTCGACTAACTTATGGTTGTCTGTTATAGTTAATTACCTCCTTGACTTTGTATCTTATCCTTGATACATATACTATATATTGTTCTTACTTGTACTTCATAACTTGTACTTTATGACCTATTACTTGATGTATGTCATCTCTAGTCACTTCATATTTCCATTGATATGCTACTGCTTGTTTCATTCTTGTTCATGTACTCTATCTGTGTTATGCCTACTTTCTTATCGTACACTATGCGTGGTTGACCCTTCGAGGTCATTGAACTCTGGGTTTCTATTATATTATCATTGTTATGTCGTTACTTCAGACTTGTTAGTTTCATGTTTCCTTTTAACACATGTATATCATCTAACTTCCACTATGTTATCACCTGACCACTTGGCATGTTACTACCTAGTAAGAACCACTTGTTATGACATGACTTGCCCTGATTAATATCAATCTCTTGACTTGATTGGTTACTTGTTGGATATCATCATCTTGTCATGCTATCACTCTATACCCAGCATGATACACTCGACTTGTGAATATTATCCTTACGGGAACTTGACTTGTTATCTTGTACCATGATCAGTAACTTGTTTCCCTGCTTTATATGCAGTGACCTGACTATATAGTGCTTCTGTACTCCTTATTCCTGATCATGTCCATTTCCTGTTATTTCCCGTAAAGTGATAATTAAACTATTAAATCCTAAAAAGGACCAACTTGTATTGGGTCGGGGGAAACATGCGGATATCGATATATGTTCGTGTTTACAGTGGCATTAGGTTGTGCACTATATATCCGGTCTGACCTGAGGGCCACCAGGGGACCGAGGGGAGAGCTGGCTCCCTACATTCCTGTTTTAACGGGCATACATAAGTCCCTCCTCCTGGATAAGCCTTGCGGCTGGCTTCCGTTTCCATGCAACGGAGCAAACTTTGGCCGTGGTCCCGGTATGTACGGGACCCACTGTAAACATAGTTCGTTGATACCCCCGCTGTTTCCAATAACAACCTCGACTTTCTTATATATGGATGTATGTGAGTTGGGATATATACCGGGTATATACCGAGACACATACCTAGATATATGGGTTAGACGAGTAATAATAATAAGACACCTGTTATGATTTCTGTTATAGATACCTGTTATGTTATGACTCCTATTATACCTGTTATGTCATAATCCTTATTATGATTCCTGTATTCTTGTTAGACTTGATACATGATGATTCTAGTTCCTGCTTTACCTCTTACATGTTTCTATCATAACCGCTTTGTTATTATTCTTTCGACTTACTAGTCTTGTAAAGCCGTAACTCAAGCTTACACACAGTCTTTCCATCTTTATTTCGTTATACTTCCATTACTTGCTGGTTCATGTTTCTTATACTGATTCTAACCCTCTTATTCATGTTTCTTAGCCATTTGGCTGTAGTCTGTGCATTATTGGGAGGTCCTGACTCCCTTGGATTTGTATGTTCAGGTTTTGAAGCTGGATCGGAGTGGAGCCATCCACAGTAGATTGAGCTTTCCTTAGAGTGCAGTCAGATTAGCTCCAGTTCCTTCGTGCCAGCCATCTCTTTTTGACTCACGAGACCTACATCCTTCTCGTGAGCATTTTGTGTTTATATTGTATATTTTACTTTTGGACTTGTTTATGATAAAAGACACATGTAATGTGTAGTTGTTTATCATACTGTGATAGCTTTGTATATGTACTTTTATGTTGGCATATGTGTATGTATACCACGCTTCGTGTTGTACTCTGATTCCTTGTTGTACTTTTATGCTTAGCGTATATACGTGGGGGCTTCTTCTTCTGACCTACGTATATACGTCGCAGTGACGTCCCCGTATCTGTGAAATCGGGGCGTTACATTAACAAAGCTCACCAGAAAGGGAGAAAGGTATCAATGGTCAGAGGAATGTACTGCAGCATTTGAACAATTGAAGGAAATACTAATTTCAGCTCCAATATTGAAGACTCCCTCGGGAACAGGAGGGATGGTTATATATAGTGATGCATCCGGAAAAGGCTTAGGATGTGTATTAATGTAGCATGGTCATGTCATAGCTTATGCATCTAGGCAATTGAAACCACATGAGAGAAATTACCCAACCCATGACTTAGAACTGGCGGCGGTAATATTTGCATTGAAGATCTGGAGACACTACTTTCTGGGGGACAAAGTATTGATCTATACTGATCATAAGAGCCTTAAGTATATCTTCACACAGAAAGAATTAAACATGAGGCAAAGGCGGTGGCTTGAATTGATGGCCGACTATGACATAGACTTACAGTACCATCCTGGTAAGGACAATACAGTCCCAGATGCATTGAGCAGGAGACCAGAGGACAGAGTATTATTACAACTCACTCAACAAAAGGAATTGCTTCGGGAAATCATAAAGTTGGACTTAATACTAATACAAGGAGCCGATGAGTCAGGTCAACTGATGACCTTCCAGATTCAACCAACCCTGATAAGTGAAATTAAGAAAGCTCAAAAGGAAGACACCAGATTACAGAAATTCAGGGCTCAAGTAGAAGCTGGATTAGGACAGATATTTGTATTCATCCGGATGGTGCACTTTATTTTGGTAACAGAATCTGTGTACCACAAGGGGAAGTTCGGCAGAAAGTTTTGGCAGAGGCACACAGTTCGGCTTATTCCATACACCCAGGAGGAAATAAAATGTATCAAGACTTGAAGCAGAAATTTTGGTGGAATGCTATGAAGAGGGAGATAGCCCAGTACGTGGCAAAATGCTTGGTTTGTCAGCAAATAAAGGTAGAAAATCAGAGAACAGCTGGACTTCTACAACCATTACTGATACCCGAATGGAAGTGGGAACATATCACCATGGATTTTGTTACAGCTCTACCCGCAGTCTTAAGGGTAACAATGCAGTATGGGTAATCGTTGATCGCCTCACAAAAGCAGCTCACTTTTTACCTTTCAGAGTAGGTCAGTCAACAGAAGTTCTTGCAGATAAATATATGAAAGAAATCGTTCGTCTGCATGGAATTCCAGTTAGCATCGTGTCAGATAGAGACACGAGATTCCGATCACATTTCTGAAAAAATCTCCAAGAAAATTTGGAAACTCGTCTGAAATTCAGTACCTCATATCATCCCCAGACAGATGGACAATCTGAACGAACTATCCAAATCCTTGAAGACATGTTACGAGCCTGCATGATAGAATTTAAAGGGTCATGGGAAGACTATATTCATTTGGTAGAATTCTCTTATAATAACTGCTATCAGGCCAGTATCAAGATAGCACCATTTGAAGCACTATATGGCAGGAAATGCAGGTCGCCATATGTTGGGATGAAGTCGGCGAAAGAAGACTTATGGGACCAGATATTCTAGTTCAGACAACAGATAAAGTCAGAATTATCAGAGATCATCTCCGGGCAGCACAGAGCCGACAGAAGAGTTGGGCAGACACTAATAGAAGACCGTTGGAATTCAGAACGGGTGATCATGTATTTTTAAGGATATCACCAACCAAAGGGGTAATCCGATTCGGTACTCGCGGAAAACTTAGTCCGAGATACATTGGCCCATTTGAAATTTTGGATCGCGTGGGAGATGTGGCTTACCGATTGGCATTGCCACCATCCTTAGAAGGAGTACATAATGTATTCCATATATCACAATTGAGAAAGTATGTCAAGGATGAGAGTCACATTCTAGATCACTTAGAATTGGAATTACAACCAGATTTATCCTACAAAGAGCAGCCGATGGCCATTCTGGAAAGAAGTGTTAAAGCATTGAAAAATCGAGAAATTCCATTGGTACTGGTATCTTGGAATAGGCATGCCCCAGGAGAAGCTACGTGGGAACGAGAGGATATTATTCGGGAACGTTACCCCCAACTCTTTCCATCTTAGTTGGTAAAACTCCTTGCCCCTATTCTTTCACATCCCCATTATCGAAATTTTGAGGACGAAATTTTTTGATAAGGTGGATGGATTGTAACACCCCATCCTCAGTATACGTACACAGCTATGTGTCCTGATTTTTTGAGCGTATTTTTTTATTTTTATTTTATTTTCTGTTATTTAAAATCTTACTCATATAGCAGTACTGCATGATTTGACCTTTTTGGTAATCAGATTTGACCGATTTTAGTTTCAAATATTATTTTTTAATATTCTAGATTTTTCATGATTTTCTGAAATTTTTCAGAATTAAATTGTAAATCTTCAAAACCGGTGTCGACCTGTGTCACTGACCGACCTTCGGATTTTTAATTTACAAACGGAGTTGAAATTCTAGAAACGGCTTTTACATTATTTCTTAAAATTATATTTTCTATCTAAATGAATTTTCGGAGAATTTTCAGAATTTATCAAAAATCCGGCCGACCCGGTGTAGGCCAGTATCAACGGTTGACTTCAGGATTTTTATCTTGAAAATGAGATTGAATTTCTGAAAAATGATTCCACTAAAAATCTTTAAATAATATTTATTATTTTTGAGAATTTCTGGGAAACTTTTCGAGATACTTTATTTTTCGGGCTTTTCCTGAGTTTCGGTGTTTTCCCAGATACCGGAATTCTATCCGGATATTTTACTTTTTCTCTCTCCTTACCTGACGCGAGATCCACCAACTCTGAGTTCAACAATTAATGCGGAGACTCTCTCCATTCCGCATTTAATGTTGTGTCATTCAAAAGAAATCAACTCAGATCAAGACACCCATGTTTTTTTGTCCTATTCTACCAACGCAACTTTCATATTCTTCTGGACGCAAGTTTTTCACTGCGTCTGGGCAATTTGCCAGACGCAGATTTTTGAAGAGACGCGGCCATTTATGAGGAGACGCAACTTTGAAATGAAGCCCATGTTTCATAAAGTTAGAATGGCAATATTATATAATTTTTCACCCTTATATATACACCCCTTATTTTCCTTCTCCTCTCCTTTTCATTTTGTCTTGCTCCTCCAACAGCCAACGAGAGCTACCCAAAGAAAACAGCAGCCCAAGCTTCTTGGCCGGCCATCACAACCCTCCTTCTCCATTTTTTTCCAACACCAAACTCCACCAACTCCTCCACCATTCTCCCCTCCATCTCCTCTACCATTCCAACAACAACTATCATCTACATCACCATCTTCTTCCTCCATTTCTAACGAAAACAACCCATTACTTCCAAAACTTCACCACCATCTCCACCACCACCCACACCACCATTTTCACCATCAACTGTACCATCTTCTTCTCCTCGCCATTCTCTTTCCAACGGACTATAGGTTCGTCCTCCGAAACACCATTTTCAAATTTTCATTTTTTTTCATTTGAACTATAATTGCACCATCAACCTCCTTCTCTTTTGGGGCCTTGGCCACCCAACTCCGGCCAACTCCGGTCGCCGCCGGCGAACACCGGCTAAGACACGATCGACATACCTCCCTCTTCTCTTCTTTCTTTCTTCCTTTCTTTCTTCCTTTCCTTTGCAATTCTTTCTTTCCTTCCTTCTTTCTTTTCCTTCCATTCTCTTTTCTTTTCTTTTCTTTCTAAACCTGCGTCTCCCCCTCTCTCTTTCCCGCGTCTCTCTCTCTGCGTCTCCCTCATTTCTCTGTCTCTCTCTTTCTCTCCTGTTTTAAACGCGGAGATCTTCAACGCAGTCCTCGCGTTCTTTTATCAACGCGACGCGGAGTTACGCTCGCGTCTACGTTCTCCTCGTGTCCTTACTGAAACGCGGGTCTCGAACCCTGCGTTTGTGACATCTACGCAACGCGACTCTCGCGTCTGCGTTTTTCCTGTATTATAAAACGCGGGTCTCAGACCCCGCGTTTGTGGCATCAACGCGGCGCAATTCCCGCGTCTGCGACCCCTGCGTCTTCATTCTCACTTTTTCTGATTCATCCTTCTCCTTCTCTCTTTATATATATATAATATTGGTTACTTGGACTCCGGAGCTTGGAATTTCCCGTGTATTTCTTAAAGTTTTAGGCGAGTGTTCTCGCCTTCCTTCAGATTTTCCTGCTTTGTCATGATTGACTAATTTTATGTTACTCCCCTGGCACTCTTGCATGCATCATGCTACTACATAATACTTACCCCACAATATCATATTGATACCTGACTTTAGATTGTCACATTTACGGGAATCTTGTACTTTCTATCCTGGATTATATACGATGACTTGAAATGACAATACTCATGCAATCTTGAACTCCTGATCTAGTCATGCACTTGTTTTCCCGTAAATTGATGATTACATAATAAATCATAAAAAGAAACCACTTGAATCGGGTCGGGGGAAACTTGCGGCTATCAATATATGTTTGTATTTACAGTGGTATTAGGTATGTTGTGCAACTACAATTTTCGGTCTGACCTGAGGGCCTCCAGGCGACCGAGGGGAGCGCTGGCTCCCTCCTTCCTGGTACCATCTTGAAAAGGGCATTCTATAAGACCCTCCTATACGCCTTGCGGCAGGTTCCGTCCTCCAGCAACGGAACAATCCTGGGCCGTGGTCCCGGGTATGCATGGGACCCACTGTAAACATTGTTCGTTGATACCCCCGTTGGTTTCCAATAACAGTCTCGGATTACTCATATGTGGATGTATGTGTGCTGGGACGCTATTACACATACCTAGACATATGGGTAGAACGAGTAATAAGTATAAATATTAAAAATGGCAGAAATAGTTTTATTCAGGCCTTATCACCTTCATTTTATGCCCCCATTTCTTACTTACTGTACATGTACACTCGACACAGTTCTTAATGCTTAATATTGTTTGATCATATCAACACACATATACTTACCTCTGCACGACACTTGGCATTCACCTGTCTATTTGTTAGGGAGTTTCTGACTCCCCTGGACTTGCATGTTCAGGTTCTGAAGCCTGGATTGAAGCGGAGCCCTCCACTGAAGATCAAGCTTACCTCTCAGAGCAAGCCGACTTGTCCTATCTCCTTCTGTTCCTGAACCTTCCTGCTAGTTCGGGGATCTCCTTCTCAGCCCGTGAGCACCTTTTGCTGTACAAATTGTAATTTTTACTTTTGTACCTGGCTGTGATATAATGTACATGTACCAATATATCACGCTCTGTGATAACTTTGTAATCCTTATGTTGGAATGTATATTGCCACGTGCTTCCGTACTCTTTTCTTGTGTGTACAGATGCTTAGCGTATATACGTGAGGGTATTTTCTGTCTTGCGTATATACGTCACAGTAACGTCTCCGTACCCGCAGGATCGGGGCGTTACAGTATCAGTTGGGATCTCACCGGATGTGACACTGGTGGAGATCGTGTAGCCGTGTTAGATACTGAACAAGTTAATTTAAGTGCAGGGAAAGAAACTGTAACGCCCCTAAACGGGGTAACGGGTTTGGGGTTATTGGGTTTTCCACTTAACCCAATAGGGTATTGGGTTTGGGTTCTACCCAAACCCAATAAAGGAGCAGCGGCAGCAGCGGCAGCTCTTGCTGCTGCTGCGAGAGGAAGCCGGCCAGCAAGGCTGGCCGGCGGCGGCGGGGCCCGCCGGCGGCGATCCCGGCCACCGGCGGCTGTAAGCCAGGCCGAGGGGAGGAGAGAGAGAGGAAGGGAGAGATTGAGAGAGAGAGAGAGGGAGGATTTGCAAGGAGGGAGAGAGGGGGCAGGGGCTGGCCACCGCCAGCCCCGCCGGCGCCGCCTCGCCGCCGGCGGCGGCAACCCAGGGAACGAGAGAGCGGGGGAGAGAGAGAGATGAAGAGAGAAAAAGAGAAAAGAAAAGAAAAGAAAAAGAAAGACAGGAAAAGAAGAAAAAGAAGGAAGGAGAAGAAGAGGGGGGCGGCCGCCGGTTGGGGCCGCCGGCCACCGGCGGCGCGCCGGCCGTGGTGGCCCCACTGAACACGCAAAGAGAGAGAGAGAGAGGAAGAGTGTGAGGAGAGAGAGGGGAGAGGATTTTAAAGAAGGGAATGGCGGTGGGGAAGTGTCCAGAAAGGAGGAGAAGGGGAAAGAAAAAGAAAAGAAAAGAAAAGAATTGAATTTAAAATAATTAAAATAATATTATTTAATTCGGCCCAAAATTCGACTAGCTCCGAACGGTGCCCAAAAATTACAAAAAATAGAATATTATCCTGAGACATATTATGAAGACGGTTTGTAGAAATTCATTCCGGTTTGCAAATTAAAAATCCTGAAAGATGTCGCCGGTATTGGGCGACACCGGTTTGGCCGGATTTTCGATAAATTCAGAAAAATTTTCAAAAATACCTTAACGTAGATAATATGATTCTAAGACACATGGTGAAAGCAGATTCTCAAAATATAACTCCGTTTGTGAAATAAAAATCGTAACGCCGATTATCGGTATCGGTCGACACCGACTACGGAGATTTTCCAAAATAATTCAGAAAATTTCAGAAAATCTTGAAAAATCGAAAATATTAGGAAATAATTTTTGAAACTAAAATCGGCTCAATCGGACTACCACGGAGATCAAATCAATTTTGTACGTCTTATCGCGTACCGATACGGTGATACGTACACCGGGAAGCAGGGGTTACAGAAACCAAGAAGAATCAACGAAAATAGGTGAAAAGGCGTGAATCTCAATTGGTGAGCTAGACATGCTCAAATTGAAGATCGTTGTTCTCTATCACAATATTGGTAAGGAGGTTCATATGACTTATCTAGTTGGGTTTGTTGTTACAGATTTGAAAACAATTGATTTGGTTGGTTGAGCTCGGCGGAACTCATTTGAATGAACTACGTATGGCTTGACCCTATTGGGCATAGATACATAGGCAGCCGTAATGGAGCAACCAGTTGGATGAGCTAAATTGATTGATTCGTTATGTATAGCTAAGATTTGGTAAATCTTGATCGAGGTGGAGAATCGTGGGAAAAAAAGATAAAAGATGGAGTTTTTTTTTAACTCATTGGAGATGGCCGAGAGAGCAATAACAGAAGAGTAGGATGCACATGAGAGAATGCGGCCGGAGACGTGCACGGTGGCATGAACAACATGCACGAGAAGAAACAAACACCGTGCGGTCGACCACATGGTCGACTGAACCAAGACTATAATTTAACAGAGACTCAGCTCTATTTTTGCGTCGGAGATTTTGGCTTAGCGGTCAAATGCCCGGTCAATCGCACATGGAGCGGTCGATTGGGCGGTCGACCGGGCATCGGTTCTGGCGGTTTTTGAGTTAGATTCAGAGTTTTGTTTTGATACGTATTTTGTATCCAATTTGATTTCCTTCGATTGCCACTTTCTTCTGGCTATATAAGGAGGGTTTCTCTACTCTCATTGGCATCGATTGATGGATCGATCGGGATCGATTATTGAATCGACTTGATGGAATTGTATTGAGTTCTAAGGTTAGTTTGTTTGTCAGATCTCTACGCCCAAGTGCATAGTCTCTCTAGTTGGATTTTCGGATCATCTTTGTAACCCTTCTAACTCTGTTATTTGAATTAGAATCTTCTCCTTTCTGCCCCAAGGAGAAGACAAGTTGCCGAACCTCGTTAAAATCGTTTGTTTCCTGTCTTCTCTTTTGAATTTTGGTTGTCATATTGTTTGAGATTTGAAATGCCGATCTCTGGTAATTGGCGACAAGGGATTCCTCCGGAGGGGTGCAACAGGGAATATGCCACAAACTGACAGTAAAATTAGGAGGACAAACAGCAAAAATTACACATTGTTAGTAGGGGTGAGCAGAGTTCGGTTATAACCGAAATAACAGACCAAAAATTGAAACCCGAACCCGAACCGAACCACTCTACTTTGGTTGGTTTTCGGTTTTGGGTCACAAAAATCGAACCCGACCGAACCGAACCGAACTTCTCACCCTATGTATTACCCCACCCAAATTCAATTTAGTGAGTCATATAGTTCATAAAAAAACAGGTGGAACCTTATCTCATTAGTTCTAGCAATATCATCTTTTTATATTGAACACGTGAAAGCCATGTTAAGTACACTATCATAATTGAGAATAATATTTATATTATATAGTTCTTTCTTTTGTAATCTTATTAGTAAAAGTTAATAATAATTATGCAAGCTTTGATATAAAAGCTCAAGTACAGTGTAAAAGTTTTAAAACATGAAATTTTCAATTCACATTAAGGTTAGGGTATTTTCTTGTTTCTAATTTGGGTATTGGATATTTGAGATTAGGATATTAAAGGATGATAATATAATAGTGAATAAAAAATGTAAGAAATGATGAAAATATATGAGCCTAACCGAAAAAAACCGAAACCGAACCGAACTAAGTCGGTTCGGTTCGGTTACTAAGTCTAATCGGTTCGGTTCGGTTTTGAAAAAATTAGCAAAACCGAACCGAACCGACCGATGCTCACCCCTAATTGTTAGTACCTGACCAAGTTGGTAGGGCTCGGAGTAAAGGCCATCGAGCCGGCCAGTCATTCGACGGAGATCGATAAGACCTGCAGTGCCACGTGGCCATTTGGGATGGACTCTGTATCTATTGCCACCTTGGCGACGCGGAGCTCTAAGTGCTCCATTGTCGGCAGCCCATGCTCGACGTAGGCTTTCATTACCCACCTTCTGCTCTCCACCACCTCCATTGCCATTGTCTTCTCTATCTCAGTTTCTGTTTTGGACGTGGGTTTATTTGGAGAGGAAGAAGAGGAGAGTGCAGTGACGTTTATATGAAAAATTGATTGCTGTCGGTGGACAAAAGGGGAGGAATGTGCCCCACCTATAAAGATTAGATGCCAACACCAGGGTTTCCACTGTCAAGGAGGCAGTGATTTTGACTTTATATTTTCTTTCTTTTCTTTTGATTAGATCCAAAGAAAGAAAAATGGTTTCTATGGTTTCAAGATTACTTGACTTCTGAAAAACTGAGGATTCTTATACCAGACTGAAATATTTTCATTAATTTTTTTTAATGGAACGATGGTGACCGTATTGATTCACCATTATTTTTTCACAATAATAAAAAAAAATGCACACACTTTGAAATGAGTAAGGATCATATTATTCTAATTTTTAATTCCTAAAATGTCAGAGAATTACAAATTAGGCCTCAGTTTCTTTTTGCTCCATCATTGTTACATGATGTGAACCCTTACCTGTGGCTTCCCACAAATACACCCTCACAGTGTTACCACACAGCCTTCTCTTTGTTTTTGCTTGTCGTGAGTGCCAATAGCTTTTGAGACCATGTGGCCTTGGGAAGCGGATATTTTCACCCTAAAAACTGATTATGGCACCCCAAAATGTGATAAAAGTATCCAAAAAAAAAAAAAAAACCTCAAAATATTCTCTTTTTCTTCTCCCTCTCCCCCCGCCCATACTGGCCTCCCTCCTCCCCCTGGTTGCCCCCCTCCGATCTCCTCCTCCCCCCCAAGCCGCCCCCACCCCTCCTCCGCCCCCAGCCCCCCGATCTCCCTCCCCTCTCCCCGCATCTGTTCGGCCGGCGGGGAGGGGAGGAGGATATTGGAGAGGGGGGAGTGGGGCCGGGGAGGAGGAGGGGAGGAGGGAGCCGGGGGAGTAGGGGGAGGCAGGGGAGGAGGAGGAGGAGGAGGAGGGGAGAGAAGAAGAGTATTTTGATCATTTCAATTGGGGGTAAAAGGGAAATTCAAAAAAATGGGTTTAAGTGGGATGAAGGAATCATTTTTGGTGGGGAAATAACCGCTCCCACCGCCTTGCCATGCAATGCAAATAGTTAATGATAAAAGTATTGACATGTAAGAGTAAAATTCTGACTCTTTGCTTTATCCAAATCCACTCTGAAGCTGCAAAGGTGAGCCTGGCTTATGTACCAAATTTGTTGGTATTCACTAATTTTTTCACTTACCCTTTCATCCGGAAACCAGTTTTATGTTCCATCTGAATGATACAGAGAAAATAAGGACATCAATATAGAGAATCATACACATGTCTTTTTTTAGAAAAAACCGTGAGGCTGAAAAGACCCCTGACATTCCATTAATAAAAATATAATGAAATATCTCAAAGAAGGAAGGGTAAAAATATATGAAAATACAAAGTTGTTCCTTCATGGAAAAAGAAAAGGAAAAAACTCCAACAGAGAGCCAATGATTCTACAAATGTTGTGTTGGAATCAATGTTGCGTTATGATGTTGCCTAGACCAGACTTGACAAATCCGTGGCACTTCCCCTAGATGCAAACCACCTCCGCAGAGCTACCCAGTGCCAGCGGAGCCTGCCATGCCGATCATTCAGCCGACGAGGAGCCGACTTCCAAGCGGACACAGAGTACTCTTCCCTCAACCAACCCCAAGATCATCTCCTTGGAAAGGTTGATGTTGCACACCGACAACAACTAGAGAGGAACCCAATAGTTGCAACAGAGAAGTACCCCAAGAAGAACAAGAATAAAGAAACAAGAGAGAAAACAAACACAATATTTAACGAGGTTCCGCAATTTGCCTATGTCCTCGGGACAAGGAGAGAGATCGGGACAAGGGAGAGAGATTTTATTGATTCAACAATCAATTACAACTTGTTTCTTACTTCAAGGAATTTTCAAGAGGGATTTTCAGAGGATACAATTCATGAGGGTTCTAACCCTTATTTATATCCAGAGAGTCACAGGGAATTAGGAAACCCAATTGGATTTGACCCCAAAATAGAAAAGGAGTCTGAATCCAAACGCGTCTGTCGGTTGACCAGGCCGATCGACCGACCTTGTCCTCGGTCGACTAGTCGGTCGACCGGGATAAATCGAGAGTCAATGAGTGCAAATTGGTCGACTATTCCAGTCGACCGTTCCCTAGCCACGGTCGATTGGCCGGTCGACCGGGCCGTGTCGGTGCACGTCGTGCACACCGGTCGACCGGGCCTGTCTCCTGGCCTGCAGCGAGCTCCGTTCTCGCTTTTTTTGTCTTTCGATCTCTACGCTATTTTTCTGATGAGTTTAAAAACTCTTCTGATGTTATTTTATCTCCTCTATCTCCTCTCTCTCCCTACAATTCTTCACCTCGATGAAATTTTTTCAAATCTAAGCCGAACTCTAACGAAAACCTGGCGATATCGACACACGATTTCGGCTTGAGCGCTCCAAATGAAATCGACACACGATCTCGACTTGGCCAACAGATGAAACTGGTTCCTTCAAAAATGAATCGCCAGCACACATACAATTGATTTTCTTTGATCACACCAGATCCAGATTGTGTTTGTCGTCCCCTTAGGCAACGCTCTCCAAACTCTAATATCAATTGTAATTTCAACCTCAGCTTAGTTATCTAACCGGAATGCAACATACATGCCTTCCCAACACTCCACTGATGAGAAATACCATACGAGCCGACCAACGAACGTGTCTACAACTCAGCAACTGAATGGAACACCATTCCAAATGACCTCAAGAAGAATTCAACATGAGCCAACACTGACTCTCCAACTGACTGGCTCTCTCCAGTCCATATGTCTTCAAGACGGTCCAACCAAATCTGAGTAGAGCATACCAAACACCATCATCGGATCTTACAAACTGGATACACATCTCCTTATGTAAGCTCAACCATCTTCTCACTAGAAAATTAACTGTTCATCGAGGTCACAACATTTCACCTCTACGTGAATTTTAACTCTTCACCTCTACGTGAAATCCAACTCTTCACCTCTACGTGAAGTCCCAATCAGCTTCTCGAGAACCAATATACACAAAAATTGCTTCATACGGGTTGCATCACCAATGGCTGCCTTTACACTTGCTTACGTATCTTACCCAAGGGATCAAGCCAACCGTAGTTCACTGAAATAAGCTCCATCAAGCTCAAGCACTTGTGACTGAATCTTTAGCAGCGAGCCGAACTGGCTGAGTCATATGAACCTCATTACTATCGTCATGGAGAACAACGGCCTTCAACTTGAGCTTGTCGCGGTCACAAGCCTGAGATTCATACATCTTCACTCACTTTCATGGTTTTATCATGGTTCCAATAGCTCCACCCGGTGTCACATCCGGTGAAGTCCTTACTGCTACCGAACCAACTGGAGTTGGTAGAGTAGCATCAGGCTTCACCCGCTGCTATACATTCTTAGTTTTCGTCCTCTCAACCTGCTGAGAGACGGTAGACTTCAACACTGAAGTCTCATCAAACGTGACATGCTGACTCAACACAATCTTCTTATTTACGGGGTCCCATAACCTGTACCCTTTCATATTTCTTTTGACACCCAAAAACACAAACTTTTTTGCTCGCGGATTCACTTTACCATCTTTGGCACTAAAGTAAGCCAGACTTCCAATTTCCCACAGCAACCATGATTTTTGAGCAGCTTTCCCAGACCAAACTTCCAGTGGAGTTTTACCTTCTATCACAGTCGATGATAATCCATTTATGAGATGGCTAGTATACACAATCGCCTCAGCCCAAAATGATTTGTCTAATCTTGTATTAGACAACAAACACCGAGCCCTCTTCAATAAGGAACAGTTTATCTCCTTAGCCAACTCATGTATTCCATCTGTGAAGTGAATACCAATACCAGTGTTCTGAATAAATCATAGGAATTAGTTCTCATATCTTTTAACATTACCATTTGTAGCTCCTTAATCTTCCTACCAATCTGTTTCTCCATCATATCCTTACACTTCACTAACAAACCTAGGGCTTCAAACCTTTATCTCATAGGATATATGTAACGCCCCGATCCTGCGGGTACGGAGACGTTACTGCGACGTATATACGCAGGTCAGAAATACCCTCACGTATATACGCTAAGCATCAGTACAGGCAAGAATCAGAGTACGGAAGCAAGTGGTGCATTATACATTCCAACACATGAGTACAATTACAAAGTTATCACCAGAGGTGACAAATATTACAATAATATTACATCACCTGATAGGCGCAAATGCGAGAATACAAAGATATGTATATGTATGAACAGTACAAAAGGGCGCTCACGAGATAGCTGGAAGAGCCGCGAGCCAACAGGGGGAGCAAGGATGGGACTGGAGCTACAACTGATCTGACTGCTCCGCAGAAGTGAACTTGGTCCTCAGCAAGGAAGTACCCTACGGTCCAAGCTCCAGGACCTGGACATGAGGATCCAGAGGAGTCAGAACTCCCCCAGCGAGTAGTGATACAAATGCCAGATGGCGTGCTGAGATAAGTACAAGTGTATTGATAAAAACCGAATCATAATCATGCATTGAAAACCGTGTCGTGAGCTGGAGCATGTATAAGCTGGTAGATATGTAACAAGTGCTATCAGGCAGGAAGTACTCATGGTATGACTGTTGACACTTAAAAAAGACAAGATTCTCATTGGTCCGAACGATGTCTAAACTTGTTGACATTTACAAAAGACAAGGGACAGACAAGCTGAAGACCAGTTTTCACCCACCTCTAAGGGACAAGGAAGCGGTTTGGACTCCACTGATCCAGCAAGCAGAACAGTGAACCCGGATTGTTTCTAAACAGACCTCAGCAGTCTAAAATGCTAGCATTTGGCATTACATTAGCCCAAGGAGATAGCCTCGCTTGAGAGGCTTACATCATCCAGAGCATCGCCAGGAAGCTAACTGACAGCTTCGCCGAAGACCCTCTTTTCGGACTTCGCAAGGAATTGCCTCTAGCTCCGCTATGAGCTTCAAAGCGGGCAGCTCCGCCATCAGCCTGCTATGGTCAACCTTTGACCAATCAAATCTCCTGATAAGATCGGATTCAAAACAAATCAAATCCAATCAGGATTCAAATATGGCAGGTGATTGCCACATCTCTTGACTCTCTTGAAACGAGTAAGAGGATCAGGGAAAATCCTTCAACGATATGGAAAGGATCATAACAAATCGGAAAGATCAACCGACTTGCCATTTTCTAGCTCCGCGGAAGCTATTCTAGCCTCGCAGCAAGGCTACTTTCCAGATTCAAACAGATTCGGTTCAACCTGTTTCCATATCTTCAAGGGACGATTATACCCTTGCTCTCCCTATAAATACCCGCCAGGGGTACAGAGAGAGGAAGGACCAATCAAGAGAGATCGGATTGCAGAGGAAGGAGCCATCAATTGCCTTCTGATCGCAAGAATCGATCAATTAGCTTCTTCGACTGAGGCTTCTTCATAACGCACCGTGCGTTCTCGAATTCAGAGACCTTTTAGAGAATTGCTTTCTCTATCCAGGGTGTTGATACCCTAACATCGTCCTTCTTCTCAAGGAATCTCCGGAACCAGGCGAGAAGGAATTCCTTATCGAAGGCGATTTTGAGAAGCAGCAAGAGGGTTCTACCAATCCTCTATTCTCTGATTCCCGAAACCAGGCGAGAAGGGAATCTCATCGCTCGCATCGTCAAAGGGACAAAGTGGTCGCGCGCTGACCAGACTCCTATCGGCACATTTTCCCAGAATCTCTGAGGGGATCTACTTGTAATCTTTTGAGAATACTTGTAATTTAGCTCCTCAAACTTTTATTTGTAAGTTTTCCCCTTTTGCAAATCAATGGAAAACAAGATGGCGACTCCGCTGGGGAATGTATTCTCCTCTGCTGAGAATCAAGTGTCGCAATGCGACGAACAGACCTTCGGGTCTATCTCTGAATTCAGAAAAGCCGGTGCAGCCAGATCTTCTCTGGCTAAATCTTCAAGCAAAGTCTCTGCGGAGACGGAAAAAGTTCTCTGCAAACCTGCCGCAGTTCTCTGGCGCAACAAGGAAACATGCCCGCAGCCCAGATCCTGCACTTTTGAGAACCTGGTTATCCAGATCGGTCAAAGAAGATTTGAAGAAGTCCTCTCTGGGGGTGGCTTGATGCTTCGAGCGCGGAAGCACAAGAAGGTCTTTATGGCCAAGGTTTCAAATCAGAAACCAGAGGCAGAATCCTGCCAGCACCCCACAGCCCCGCTTGTGGCTATTCAGGTTCCTTGCGAACCTACGCATCCTCTGTCAAAGCGGGTATGAAGCCTAAACAGAAGTCCTCTGCTGAAGCTTCAGGCGTAGCCTCGCCAAAGCCGCGCCCTCTTATGAAGAAAAAGGGCAAGATGCCCGCCTGTGCCAACAATGCTGCCAACCATAAAGTCAAGACGGCAATCATACCGTCTCCTAGTGCAGCGACGCCTACTGCTAGCCTTGTCCTCGCAAGCAAGGCTATTGTACCTCGGCATACTCATCGGGTTTACAGCCGCGAGGCTAAAACCAGAGCACTATACGGTGCTAATCCTTTCCGCAGGAATAAGGGGAACGATGCGTTGTCCCATATACCAGATTGTTCAGGCCCCTACGGGGCCGACCTGCGAGAATTCTTGGCGGACAAGCGGAGATTGAAGCATTTCCAGACTACTTCCTCCTGTTATCGACGAAGTGGATGCCAGTTGATGATGGTCCATTCTATGCAGTGTCGGTTACGACCAACCCTTGCCACCTCTCCATATCGGCGATCAGTCTTTGATCGACTGTCTGCGCGCATCCCAATGAAGCATCTCAGAAGGAGTGGCTCGCCAGATCCAGCCTCTGCATCCGTCAACATGACCGGAAGGGGGCGAGAGCCCGCAGAGGAGGTCATACATCCGAAGATACCCCTTTCGGCTCCCCAGATCCAGATTATTGCCCAGGCTTAGGTGAAGTCTTGGTGCGCGAAGAAGGTGTTTTCCGAAACACCAGATCCAGGGTAGCGATACCCTATAATTATGAACAGCCTTCTTCCTCAAAGGTCCTGATCCCGCCACAGTCCGGACGATCACCCCAATCGTCTGACGGAGAAGATGAAGACAGCGGGTATGCCTCTTCAGCAACAGTCAGTTCTGTGCAAACCGACAAAGCATCGGTTAATATGGCCGATAACGCCAATGACGACCTTCGTCGGCGTTTGGAGGCTCAGGAGCAAACCTCTAGAACTCAGCAAGAGGCCCTGGACAATATCCAGCAGATGCTAGCTCAACTCCTCAGCAACCGGAATGATGATACCGGAAGTAATCATGACGAGGAGGGGGATCTCAGCAATGATCCGCCCAAGACGGAGAGATCCAAGGGAGGCTCTTCCCTGGATGCCGAAGTCCTTAAAGGCCTTCAAGCTCAAATTTCATCCCTGGCGCAAAAGGATGAATTGAAGAAAGTGGGGGTAGTCCGTCCCTACCCACTGGAATGGGATTCAGTGCCATATCCGCCAAAGTTCAAACCACCAACGTTGCACACGTATGATGGTAAGAGCTCGCCCAATCAGCACATCTACTATTTCCGGTCTCAGACCGGTAATGTTCTAAACAACGACGCCATCATGGCTAGGTGTTCATCGGCACCTGAAAGGGTGGCGTTTGACTGGTTTCGCAGTCTTCCCCCGGGCTCTATCAATTCCTGGATCGATCTGGAAACCCGGTTCCTCTCTCGCTTCTATGAGGACGATACCGAAGTGACCATGGATAAGCTCCTTTCCACTGTGCAGAGGAAAGGCGAATCTGTCCGTGAATACATTGAGCGGTTCAGAAATCTATCTCTGATGTGCCCAGCAGGGATGCCTTTACCCATGCTTTTACAAACATGCAGACACAACTTCTTGGATCAAGTAGAAGTTCGCATGGGGGCTGTCAAGGCCCATACTTGGAAGGAATTGGTCGAACAAGCCGAGATAGCCGAGAAATCGGCTAAGAAGTTCGAGCCATCCGCCCTAGGAGCAAATGGGGCACGAACAACAAAGGGCGTAGCGATCTCCCAGTCTTCCCAAGCTAAAGGGAAGGAAATTATGTCCGTCGAGCTGACCGGGGACACACAGCCAAAGGCCAAGAAGAGCGGCGTCAACAGCCAAGAGCCCAAGTTTCCTCCGAAGCAGTACTCCTTCAGAGATGACCAGGTGGTCACAATATTCCATCTGCTCCATAAAGGGAATAAGATGAAGCTGCCAGATGCTCGGCGTCCTAATGAGGTAGGGCGCACAAATGACCCTAAATACTGCCTCTACCACAGGATGATCCACCATCCTACCGACAAGTGCTATGTTCTTAAGGATAGAATTCAAGCCTTGGTCGACGCCGGAGTCCTCACACTGAAGACGGAACAGAAGAAAGTCACTGCCAATATGGTGACTCTTGAGTTCGGCACTGCACTGCCCAGAAGGTCATGGTTCCTGGCGAGACCTACTCAGCCCGGCGCCACGGCTAGAAGTCAAGCATCCTCCAGCCATGACTCAATACAATAAGGTCTCGTCCTTTGACATTGGAGACAGGGGAAGTTATGTGGATACACCCCGACCTCATCCAAGACGTACAGCAGACGTCGAAGGACTCCAGCAGAAAGGGCAAATCCTGCAATGTCATCTCTGTCCTACCAGACGATGGTAATCTTACTTCGGCTTCCCTCAGCGATTCTGAAGAAGAAAAGCATGCCTGTGCGGCGCAGGCAGATGCGCCTCAACAGACGGGCACCCGGTCTGGAAAGTCATATCAAAGGCAATATGACAAGCCTACTGACGAGATACAGCAGCTAACGACATCAGTACCAATGCCGGCATCCACTCCAATTCCAGCCAAAGGGAAGGAGAAGCCTAAGGAGGTGCGATTCGACCATGTGTTGAAGAAACCGCCAGGCCAAGGGTTAGCCACGCCCTTTCGCTTTGATATATTGGCCCACTTAGCCAATATCCCGGCCCGTATCACAATACACGAGCTTCTTCGTCTCTCTAAAGAGACGAGAGAGGCGCTCAGAGATGCGCTAGCCAACTCAGAGTCCTTTCTGACATGCATGCCTGAGATCCCTGGTGATGAGATGCAGCCTTCCTGCTCAGAGTGCCATCACGCACAGTCAAAGGTACCTGCCATTACCTTCACGGCGGAAGATATGCTTCTCAAAGACAACAAGCATGATCGACCCCCTGTACTATACCGGATATATCGGTTCAACCTGCATTGAAAAGTACAAGTCGATCCGGGGTCTGCTCTCAGCATCATCCCCAAAAGGCTCCTCTACTTCCTCGGCATACCGCTGTACAGGTTGTCTGCAACCACCACTACAATATATGGTTTCAACGCCGGGAGCAGCCATCCGCTTGGAAAGATTCGGCTCCGCTACAGAATCGGAAGCCTGAAGTCAGAAGTAACGTGCTATGTCATTGATGCTGACACATCATACAACCTGCTACTAGGACGACCTTGGATCCATGCCAACTGGATCGTTCCGTCCACTCTCCATCAGTGCTTCAAGTATGTTGAGGATGATGCGACAGTACGAACTGTCTTCGCTGAAAAGCAACCCTTTAAGGGGGTGGAAAACTACTTCACTGATGCCCTCCTATATCAAGAGGCTAGTGGAACGCCGGGAGAACCATTGCCAGACGATGATGAAAGTGGCAATGAGGCAGATTCGGAATCTGAAACAGGCACGCCGGCCATTCTGATTGGCGAGCCAATTGTAGCATGCTTTAATGATCCCCGATGTGAGATCACTTCTGATGAGGAAGGCGAATGGATAATTAATAATAATATTTCTTTTGATTATCCTGCGAGCATCGAGTCGATTAAATCCATTATGGATGACCCTCTTCGCATGCCCGTACATGAGCCAAGTTCGGCCACTACATCTGTGGAGGTTATAGAAGGGGCCACGCTGGTAGTCCCTCCGTCCAAGCAAGGTCAGTCGCCAATAATCTTCGGCAGAGCCCGGCCAGGGGGATTCTCAACTACAGACTCAAGCTCGGACTCAGAAGTTCCACAGTTCTTCCATTACGCGCCATCAGCGCGCCATATTATGAAAAAGATGGGCTACAACCTGAAGCAGGGAGCGGGCCTAAACTTCGGAAAAGGAAGACGCGGCTTGATGCGTAACTTCGTCCCAAGAGGAAAACCTGCAAATTACTATGATAGTACACGCAGGGGGTTAGGGTATGTTACACCACGTCATCAACAACAGTTCAGGTCAAAGGCGACGGATCGATCCCATCACAGTCGACCTCATCCTCCGAATGGGACTCTGATGTCAGCATAGGGGGAATATTCGAAGCCTCATGACTTCAAGCAGTCAGTTGGAACCCGCAGAGGTTGCCAATGAGGAATCATGGGCCCAGCAATTGAGCTTTCAATGGGAAAAGCGGTTTGAGCTACGCGAGCCACCTACCGAAGACAAGGTGGTCCAAGTCAACTTAGGCAGTCAAGATCACCCTAAGCCTATTTTCATAAGTGAAAGCTTATCACTTATCGAAAAGGAAGAATTGATAATGCTCGTAAAAGAGTATATAGATGTCTTCGCCTGGAGCTATGAAGACATGCCTGGACTTGATCCACAGGTCGCTATGCACCGTCTAAACATCAAGCCCGACGTTAAGCCAGTCAAGCAGCAACAACGTCGGTTCCGCCCAAACATCATGGAGGCTATTGAAGCCGAAGTTCATAAGCTCATTGCTTGTGGCTTCATCCGGGAGAACAACATCCAGATTGGGTGGCTAACATAGTCCCCGTCCTCAAGAAAAATGGGAAAATACGAATCTGCATCGACTACCGTGATCTCAATACGGCCTGTCCAAAAGATGAATTCCCACTGCCGATCACCGATGTCATGATCGACAACACATGCGGGTTCGAGAGGATGTCTTTCATGGACGGCTTCTCAGGGTACAACCAGATCAAGATGTATCCCGATGACGAGAAGCATACTTCTTTTCGAACGCCACTGGGGGTATATTGCTACACTGTAATGCCCTTCGGACTGAAGAACGCCGGAGCAACCTACCAACGGGCGATGAGCATGATCTTCCGCAACCATCTCCGAAAGACGGTGGAGTGCTATGTTGACGACATCGCCGTCAAAAGCCGCAGCAAAAATGAACATCTTCGCGATCTGAGAACGATGTTCGACATAATGCGGGCTCATCAGCTGAAAATGAACCCGACAAAATCCTTCTTGGGAGTGTCTAGTGGCAAATTCCTTGGGTTCATTGTCACATCAAAAGGGATCCATCTGGACCCAGACAAAGTCAAAGCCATCCAGGACATGCATCCACCAAGGAACCTCAAAGAGCTCCGAGGCTTGCAAGGCAGATTAGCCTACATCAGAAGATTCATAGCAAATCTTTCGGGCCGCTGCCAACCGTTCACCCGTCTCATGAAGAAGGGTACTGCCTTCATATGGGATCGAGCTTGTCAAGAAGCTTATGAAGATATTAAGAGGTATCTCACAAAACCTCCGGTCTTAGTGGCCCCTACATCAGGGAAAACATTCTTGCTTTATGTAAAAGCTCTGGATTATTCCTCGGCGCCCTCCTCGCTCAGAAGGATGACAATGGCCATGAGCAGGCCATTTATTATCTGAGCAGGACTCTCATAGGAGCGGAATCTCGCTACAATCCTATTGAGAAAGAGTGTTTAGCTCTCGTCTTCGCTGTCCAGAAGACACGACATTATTTGGTTGGCCAAACCATACATGTCATCTCCAGAGTGAACCCTTTACGACTTCTCATGACGAAGCCAGGGTCGCTGAATTCAAGATTGGCTAAATGGGCACTTCTGTTGTCTCAATACGACATGACCTTTACTCCTCAGAAGGCAGTTAAAGGTCAAGCCCTTGCAGAGTTCTTGGCTGCGCATCCAGTCCCGGAACATTCAAAGCTTCACGAAGACATCCCTGATGAAGTCTTCGAGTCTAATGCAACCTCAGTAGAGGAAGTGTGGCAGATGTTCTTTGATGGAGCATCGCGGATGGGCCCCAAAGGAAAGATTATTGCCGGAGTGGGGGTTGTGTTTATCTCCCCACAGGATCATATCCTTCCCAGGGCATTCTCCTTGACAGAATCATGCTCTAATAATGTAGCGGAATACAATGCTCTGCTCATTGGCCTCCAGCTCGCCCATGGAATGGGGTACGCTACCTTGAAGCTTATGGCGATTCAAAGCTGATCATAAATCAGGTTAAAGGCGAATACGAGGTCCGTCATGAAGACTTGGTGCCTTATTATCATACAGCCATCGAATTGGCTAGCTTATTTGAAGGCTTCTACATTGGGCATGTGTCCCGATCTCAAAATACCAAGGCGGATGCTCTCGCTGCATTAGCGACAACGCTAGCCTTACCGGCCGACACCGAGTATCACCTCACAGTCGCAACCCGACATCTTGTATGCTCCAAGCACATACTAAGGATCCAAGAAGTCTGTAATGTCTCCATGGATCTTGAGCCGAGGGATTGGCGCTTCCCTCTCATTGACTATGCTCTACACGGTCTGCTTCCAGACGATCCCAAAGAAGCAGCGTCCATCAGACGAAGGTCGCTCCGTTTCTACTATGATCCCACTTTGAAGACACTCTACCGTCGTTCATATGACGGTGTTCTCCTCCGTTGTCTCTCTCATTCAGAGGCACAGGAAGTGCTTAAAGAAGCACATGATGGCATTTGCGGAGCTCACCAGCCAGGTCCAAAGCTTAAAGACAGGCTGCACAGACTTGGGTACTACTGGCCGACCATGATGGCCGATGCCACCCAATATGCACGAAGGTGTAAGGCGTGCCAGGTCCATGCAGACTTCATACACCAACCTTCGGAGTTGCTCCACCCTACTGTTGCTTCATGGCCATTTGAAGCATGGGGAATCGATGTCGTAGGGCCAATTAGCCCCTCTTCGGCAAGAGGTCACCGGTTTATCCTGGCAATAACCGATTACTTCTCAAAATGGGCAGAGGCCACACCGTTGGCCGAAGTTAAAACCTCCAATCTGGCTAGCTTCATCAAACACCATGTCATCCATCGATTTGGTGTCCCCAGGCGGATCATCCATGACAATGGTCCCCAATTCATAAGCCAAGGATTCTATCGGTTCTGCGATAAATACCGAATTCAGAATATGGCTTCAACAGCTTACAATCCTGCTGCCAACGGTTTAGCAGAAGCATTTAACAAGACAATCATCAAGCTGCTCAAGAAGTTTGTCTCCTCGAACAAGCGAGATTGGGACGAAAAGCTCGGTGAATGCCTTTGGGCCTACCGGACTACGGTTCGGACACCGACAGGCAATACGCCTTTCTCCCTGGTATATGGGTGCGAAGCGGTCATCCCATTGGAAATCCAGGTGCCATCATTACGGGTAGCCTTGACTACTAAGATGACATCAGAAGACAATGATCGCCTGCGTCTTCAAGAGCTCGAAGCCCTGGACGAGAAGCGGCTGCAAGCTCAACAACACATCGAGCTATATCAAGCTCGGATGTCAAAAGCCTTCAATAAGAAGGTCAAACAGAGAGTCTTCCAGAAAGGAGACTTAGTCTTAGCCGTCAGACGACCGATGATTATGACGCACAAGACCAAAGGCAAATTTCAGCCTAAATGGGAAGGACCGTTTGTGATAGAGACAGTCTATTCAAACGGAGCATACCGCCTTACAACTGCAGATGGCGACCTCCTCATGATGCCGATCAATGGCAAATTCTTAAAAAGTATTATCCTTAATCAAGGATCTTGCTCTCGATCAGGATAACATTACACCTCTGATCGAGATCCGCGCGTCCGGAATGCGCACAAAGAGAGCCTTTCTCTTTCTCCAAACATATCAAACCTATTGATAGCTGGGGGTTTGCTCAAAATCCCAAGGGACCTGTTCCCACTTGATTCCCTCTCCAGAATCACCTACCATTTCTCATCCATAGAATGGTAGGACCACATATATTCCGCTGTTACGTTAACATTAAACCTATGGCAGCAATCCCCTCGTTTCTCTCCGAGAAAATGAGACCTCCAAAATCACCTACCAATTCTCATCCATAGAATGGTAGGACCACATATATTCCGCTGTTACGTTAACATTAAACCTATGGCAGCAATCCCCTCGTTTCTCTCCGAGAAAATGAGACCTCCAAAATCACTTACCAATTCTCATCCATAGAATGGTAGGACCACATATATTCCGCTGTTACGTTAACACTAAACCTATGACAGCGATTCCCTCGTTTCTCCCCGTGAAAACGAGACTATTCCCAAACTCCATTGCTATTGAACTTAGTGCTGTCTCAATTGGTTACGTCATTGCGACCTCTGAACCAGCAGACAGCTAAGTCTCAATCCCGAGTCCTGTTGACATTTACAAAAGACAGGTCTCGATACTCGTTGACATTTACAAAAGACGAGTATCACCTATCGATCGAAGCTTGGTGGCTTCTCAACCAGTTATGTCATTGCGACCTCTGAACTGGCAGATAGCCAAGTTTCATCTACCATTGAGCTTAGTGGCGTCTCAATTGGTTACGTCATTGCGACCTCTGAACCAGCAGACAGCTAAGTCTCAATCCCGAGTCCTGTTGACATTTACAAAAGACAGGTCTCGATACTCGTTGACATTTACAAAAAACGAGTATCACTCATTATTGAGCTTGGTGGCTTCTCAACCAGTTATGTCATTGCGACCTCTGAACTGGCAGATAGCCAAGTCTCATCTACCATTGAGCTTAGTGGCGTCTCAATTGGTTACGTCATTGCGACCTCTGAACCAGTAGACAACTAAGTCTCAATCCCGAGCCCTGTTGACATTTACAAAAGACAGGTCTCGATACTCGTTGACATTTACAAAAGACGAGTATCACCTATTGATTGAGCTTGGTGGCTTCTCAACCAGTTACGTCATTGCGACCTCTGAACTGGCAGATAGCCAAGCCTCATCTACCATTGAGCTTAGCGGCGTCCCAATTGGTTATGTCATTGCGACCTCTGAACCAGCTGACAGCTAAGTCTCAATCTCGATGCTTGCTGACATTTACAAAAGGCAAGTATCTCCCTTTTTAGCCCCGCAAAGGGCTGACTTCGAGACTGACAACATCTCAATTGGTTATGTCATTGCGACCTCTGAACCAACAGACAGCCATGCCTCATTATCCAAACAAACAACAGACGACAAAAGAAATTTTTTTTTTATTAATCCAGAAGAATGGGATACATGGAGGAGCCTATAGGCGTACATGATAAGATCGGATCCGATCTCCGAGCGAAGCTAGCCGCGTCCTCCTGTCATCTTCAGCCTGGGCCAGCGCCTGTGATCTTAGCTCCGCCTCATCAAAGTCCACTGCCTGAGCCAGACGAGCCTCGGTCTCCGCCAAAGTCGCCATCTGTGATGACTTCTGCTCCGCCAGCTCCTCACTTCGAGCCCTGAGCTGCTTAAGCCGCGCAGACTCTTCATGACGCATCTGCGTAGCTTTGGACAAGAGGAGATTTGCCTTTCGGATCATCTCTTCAGCCCTCTTGATCTTATCTTCAGCGTCAAGAAGAGCACTGTTGGAAGCATCAATTGCACTCCCAACTTCTGCTTCCTCTGCCTCCAAGGACCTCAAGTCAGAGGAGATAGCCTCAACAGCCTCTTGAGCAGCGAGCTGAGCCTCGCGCTTCTGGGCGACAAGACGTGCGAGCCGTTCATCAGCCAAAGACGCTGCATCGGATCGATGGAAATGGCGCCATTCCTCCACGTCCTTCTCAAGGTCATCCACCAGGAGCTCCAGAGCAGTAGCTTGATGGTACCCCTCAAAGTCCCGGATACACTCAATGCCACGGGAGAGAACCATTTTCAGCTTCGAAAATGGCACAGGCGAGCCCTTCAAGACTAGACCGATAGTCTGCTCCAAACTGTTATAGAAGCTGTCGACCAGATTACCGATGAAGTCATTCTCAGCTTCATCAATCCTTGAGACAACCTCGGAGCAATCTACCAACCTAGTCGACACCACCGCGGAAGAAGAAGCGGGAACATCGACAGCAGCAGGGCAAGCCAAAGGTGACCTCGGCGGAACCAGCACGCCAGCCACCGCGGAGGTAGGACTGGCCACCGCCTCCTGAGCAGCAGGCTCAACTACCAGCGTCGGGGAGGTAGGGCTCACAATCACCCTCAATGCCGTATTCGGCAAGACAGTCTGTACCCCACTCGCTGATATGACTGGAAGTGGGGGTACCTCCGGGACTGCCGCCTCTTCAACCTCAGGGCCTTCCGCTGGTTTGGGCTGATAAAAAGGCAGGTCGCCATACAGCGCGTCTAATACAGCTGCGTCTGCCCCGGTCGAAGCGCTCATATCGCCCTTTGACCCTCCAGGAAAACCCTCCGCTTCTTTCGAAGCTGATGCACCTTGGGGACGAATGCCTGCAACGAAACCAAGGTCAAAAAGGAGACGCAACAAATAGGCGAGGACCAAGAGACCTTAGTCTTACCGAAGGCCGATGTCACATCGTCAGCCGCATCAGAATCCAAGGGTCCCATCGGAAAGTTCTTACCCGACTCAACGCGGATAGCCGGGCCACTCGCCGATTCCTCCGCAGACCACCCGGCAGAGCTGGATGCCATAGGACTTCCTTTAGAAGTCCCAGCGCCCGAAGGGCCAATATCGGCCGCATCACCTCCGGACTCCTCCGAGCGAGCAAAGGAACCCGCTGCACTTCCATAAGTGAACAGGGGATCGTAGTGCTCCCCTTGCTCTCCAACTGCCTCAGCTCCTGCAACAAAAAGCAAATGATGAGTCATGTAAAGCGCGCTGAAGGCATATTAGATGGGTCCAATCTTACCAGTAGTCGGTTCATCAACCGACGGCTCAGCCACTAATGGAGCAGCAGAAGGAGGCGCAGCAGAGGGCTCACCCTCCACCACAATGGTAGGAGTTTGGCGACGGGGCTTCTTCGCCGACGACTTCCTACGGGATCCACTCCCACGCTTCCTTTTGAAGTGGACCTCAGAGTCCTCTTCCTCCACTTCTTCCACATGCTGTGGGAGAGCTGCCCCCACTACACCAGAGCCGGCTTCACGAGCACCAGCTTCGGGGGCATCGGGCCTTGTCTCTGCCTCGAAGCACGGGCTCTCTGCATCAGAAGCCTCGCTATCATCCACAGCGATGAACTCCTCTATGCCAGGAACACGGACTCGTTTGCCCTCCATCTTATCAGAAGCCTTCTGCCTCAGCCGATGGGAAATCAACTTCACACCTGAACTATTGACTTTGAATCCAGGAGGCGTGGAGTTCGAAGCTGCATACCATTGGCAGAAACACAGGGTCGTCCATAGGCCGGGATCCCTTGACGGCGTGCGTAGCCACGCTCCAGTGTCATCCGCGGTAAAGAACCGCCAAGCACGAGCCCCATCAATGAGGCTCCCCATGAAAGCCAGGTCCGGATTCGGGTTGCCCACATACAACTGGTCATACCCAAATTGGCGGGCGAACCGGCTCGGGATGTAGGGCTCCATGTAGCAGGTATCCCCACTCCGGTACAGCAAATGCGAGGGCCGGATACAGACCAGCCACTCGAAAACACCCCGACTCATGGGGGACCGACCTGATTCCACATCATGGAATTCCTCGTTGTATCCTGCACTCCGCAGGCGAGGAAAGCAACGGAACAGGCTATAAGCGTCATAGCGACGCACTAACTTACGGGCCTCGGCCACATAAGTTTTCTGCCACAGACAGCCTTCAAAACGACGGAGAAGCGCCGTTTGAACACCCTGAGGTGGATCTTCCCCAGCTCCAATCAAACCGGGGCAGTGCAAGGCGAACCACGCCATCAAGTAGGTGTACGGTAAACCTACCCTAGGATTGGGCCCGTCACAAGGCAGGACGGCACCCTTCCCCCGCCTTGACGCCATCGGCCTGCAGAAAGCCTCCGTCAGTATACGAAGGCCCCTCTGAATACAACACACCATGGCCGGGAGGAGACCCAGACGGTGGCCATGGACCAAGCGGACGGCAGGCAGCAGCACATTTGGGTGAACAATGTCACCCGAAGAAGAAGGTACGACACACTTCTTTAACCAGATGGTTAAGAAGCCAGCCAGCAACGCCTTGCGAGACATAGGCCGACGGGCCTGATGGTGAAAGCTCCGAAGAACATCACCCTTCTCGAAAGGACCATCATCGTCAGTCACGACGATGTCCTTTTCAGCGCGCACCTCCATCCTCGCCAAGATGTCTTCTTCAGCAACTCCGCAATGAGCTGCCTCGGGCACACTAGTCATGTCCGGGAACAAGTAGCTCCCCCAGCTCTTCAAGCTCTTCGAGCTGCCCTTACCACCAGTGTGGATACTGGAACAAATGTGCAGGTGGCACATCAATTCCCGATATGTCTCAAGCAAGGCAGGCTCTTGCTTCTCCAAGAGAGCCAACTCCGTGTCGCACGGAAAATATTCTTCATATGGAAGAGACCCGAAGGGCAAAGCTGAGATCTCTTGCATCTCATGCAGGGCCATGCCCAACTCACCAACTGGGGTGAAGAAAGTCCCCGAGGCCGGGCAGTACAACTCTAGGATGGCGTAGAAGCACGCCACCTTCATCTCAATGCCGTAGCAGGTCGCCCTGACGGCCTCATAGAGGTTCAACCTCTCTAATTCCCCTCAAAATGATTGAGGATATAATTGGTCAACTCCACCCACCATGACCTAGGAGGGTGGACCCAACCAGGAGCCCTGAAGTCCGTGGCGGGATAGTTCCCGTCAACTTCGCAGAACTGAGTGCCAAAGGTCGGCGCCGCAGCTGGATTCTCTCCTACTGGAAGGTCCCTCGCCACCTTCCCAGGGTATAGCCCTATTATGCTACGAGGATAGCCCGCCCCTGAATAGCCGGACTTATACGACAGTCTCCCGACATGGACGGACTCAGCATTTAGGCTCACGCCCCACGTCATCTTCCGAGCCTGAGTCACGCTCGCGAAGGAAGGCAAAGCGAAATGCCGCTTAGTAGATGGGAGATAGAATCTCTCGCCATCCAACTGGAAGACCCACTGGCCTTCGCCGGCTTGCAGCTGGCGATCGGGATCAGGTGCAGCATCCCCGAACATGAAGTCAGGCTTTTTGTAAGCCTGACGGTCGATATCTTCAAACGGAGCCGTAGTCAAAATGCTCCGCATGGCCTGCGGGCCACCGCTCTGAATGAGCGTATCCCGTACAAGGGAGCTCGGCTCACTGAACAAGGAAGCCTGCCCAAGGAACTGCAAGCTGAGGCTTCCTGTTCGACTGGTTACGCCAAATAGACTGTTCTGAAGCCCAAGAGAAGAACTGTTCAGTTCTTACTTCCCTGGTGCAAGCAAAATAGGGAAGTTAAGGGAAACGAGTTCCCTGATAAGGACAGATCATATTCGATCGTCCTAATGGCCAAGCGCCGACTCCAAAAAGAGAAGACCATCATCCCTAATCTGGGAAAGGAGTCTCTTACCAGTGTTGGTCGTTCAATGACCGGAGGAGGAGGGCCCTCCACTGCAGAAGTCGCTACTTCCTTACCCGCTCGTCTCTTGGGCGCCATTGAAGAACTGCAAGAGTTCTCGAAGTACTCTGAAGCAAAGGAGGAAGAAGGAGAGGAAAAGACAGAAATTTCTCTGAAAAAAGGAGATCTCTCCCATGATCAGCCCGATCAGGCTTTTATAGACCAGTCAGCGCCTAAATCAAGGCCTCAAAAAAGGGCACATGCCGCCGTTTCGAATTAATTCGAAACAGTGCCCGAAGCGCCTGAGGCGCTTTTCCCAAGTGCGACGGTTCAACCCCACTAAAGGGTTAACTCCGCGCAGGAGCAAAGTGCGGGCTTCGCACAAACCTTCAAAGACTTCGCCAGGAAGTCTACCCTAGCCCGCCAAAGAGGCTGCTATTTGCGGGACATACCAGTCTCACGAAGATCATTCGAAGGAAGGACAATGTCCTTAATTCTGCATATAGTTCAGCCCAGCAATGGCCAAACTCTCAAAAGCAAGCAAAAAATCAAATGATCAGACAAAGAATTTTCATTGATTTAAAAGCAAGGGTACATTGATATTACATCAAAGTTGTGTTTCATACAACACACATAGTTGCCTAGCAAGGCCATTTGCATAAAAGGCATACAAGCGGTTTTATCTGCTTCCAGACCAGATCAACTGGACACGAAAGGCCTTCCTCCTGCACAAGGCTTAACCAGTTCTGCCACCGGGACACGGTCATTTTTCTCCACAAAATGGCGGATCTTACCAGGCCATTTTTGTTGAAGCCTGGCAATAAAACTTATCGCCGCCAACACGTCAGATCACCTATAATGGGAACTAGTTTTGATGCCACGGATCTGACGGGTGTGAGGCCCACTCCCCTGAAGTGGATCGTCTCCGACGAAGGCCACCAAAGTTGAAAGTCGGCAACGATGTCAGTGATCTCACTGATCACCTCCGACGAAGCGGCGACCAGCCTCACCTCAGAACGAATCATCTCGGATAAGAGGCTGCCAACAGCCTCTGGGACGCGCACCCGCTGCCCCGAATTGTTCCTCCTGCTTAAAAGTAAAGCTTCAACCGGGGAAGCATAAGGCAATTTTATGGCTTCTTCCATCAAGTCACCAGACTGACAAGCATAGCTCGCTGCAAGGCAAATTGAAGCAAGTTAGCAGTTAAGCACAGAAAGAGCTGCAAAAAACATTAAGTCAGATTCTTCAGCGGCAAAGCAATCCGACTTAAGCAGAGGATAAGCTCCACCTGCACAGCAACCATGGGATGGTTCAGCAAACGCCAAGTCCTAGCCTCGCCTATACGGCAAAGTCAGACTGATCTTGTGAAGAACAGTCTCAACCTCACCAATATGGCAAGACTGGCTCAACTATGAAGAAGCCAAGTCCCAAGTCCTGCCTGCGCAGCGGACTTAACATACAGTGATCTTTCTCTGATCAAATCAAGATGATAGCTTCACAGAAAGCTATGATGAGATCCTTCTCTGCAGCAGCCAATTGCAAGATGATGAAAAGGGAAGCTAATCCTTGAAGCGAGCTGCCAAAGCTAAATTAAGGGAGATGAATTCCCTAAAAGCAGTGAAGTCTTTGAATGATCAAGACTTACTGGTCCTTGGCCGGTTAGACAACCAGAGTGGGCTTTCCCACTAATTCAGAGATCTGAGTATCTCTCACAACCAAGAGAAGAGAAGAAAGGCAAGGCATTTCTCTTCAGAGGACCTCAAGTGTCCTATTTATAGGCCCCATGGCCTGAGTGCGATCACCTCAAGCGTGGAAGCACGAGCGCATTCAAGGCATTTACTGCGCCTTGATAACAGGAACGGTTTCCATTGGAACCGTACAAGGGAAGAGAACGTCTCCCTCATAAAGGCATTTATGGCGCCTTGAAGAAAGGGAATATCCTCCCTTGGAAACGTGCAAATCGGAGAATATCTCCCTCGATCAGCATGAAGAAAGGAGTAATCCTCCTCGTAACTGGCCCACGGCAGTTGGCCTCGGGAAAGCGACAGATGTTCCAGAGCGAACTTACCTAGCCGCGAAGCTACCCAGACGCGAGTCTACATGATTCCTCGGCGAATCTACATCCCAAAGCAGGATTGAAAGCAAAGCTGAACTCAACCATCATGGCGACGTTCATACTCACACCACCATCATCACAGCAGTTCAAAGTGTTTCGAAGTCTGGGCTATTGCAGACTCTCGAAAACTTTGAAGGGGGTCTTGTTGACACTTAAAAAAGACAAGATTCTCATTGGTCCGAACGATGTCTAAACTTGTTGACATTTACAAAAGACAAGGGACAGACAAGCTGAAGACCAGTTTTCACCCACCTCTAAGGGACAAGGAAGCGGTTTGGACTCCACTGATCCAGCAAGCAAACAGTGAACCCGGATTGTTTCTAAACAGACCTCAGCAGGTCTAAAATGCTAGCATTTAGCATTACATTAGCCCAAAGAGATAGCCTCGTTTGAGAGGCTAACATCATCCAGAGCATCGCCAGGAAGCTAACTGACAGCTTCGCCGAAAAGCCTCTTTCGGACTTCGCCAGGAATTGCCTCTAGCTCCGCTATGAGCTTCAAAGCGGGCAGCTCCGCCATCAGCCTGCTATGGTCAACCCTTGACCAATCAAACCTCCTGATAAGATCGGATTCAATCTAATCAAATCCAATCAGGATTCAAATATGGCAGGTGATTGCCACAATCTCTTGACTCTCTTGAAACGAGTAAGAGGATCAGGAAAATCCTTCAACGATATGGAAAGGATCATGACAAATCGGAAAGATCAACCGACTTGCCATTTTCTAGCTCCGCGGAAGCTATTCTAGCCTCGCAGCAAGGCTACTTTCCAGATTCAAACAGATTCGGTTCAACCTGTTTCCATATCTTCAAGGGGACGATTATACCCTTGCTCTCCCTATAAATAACCCGCCAGGGGTACAGAGAGGGAGGACCAATCAAGAGAGATCGGATTGCAGAGGAAGAGCCATCAATTGCCTTCTGATCGCAAGAATCGATCAATTAGCTTCTTCGACTGAGGCTTCTTCATAACGCACCGTGCGTTCTCGAATTCAGAGACCTTTTAGAGAATTGCTTTCTCTATCCAGGGTGTTGATACCCTAACATCGTCCTTCTTCTCAAGGAATCTCCGGAACCAGGCGAGAAGGAATTCCTTATCGAAGGCGATTTTGAGAAGCAGCAAGAGGGTTCTACCAATCCTCTATTCTCTGATTCCCGAAACCAGGCGAGAAGGGAATCTCATCGCTCGCATCGTCAAAGGGACAAAGTGGTCGCGCGCTGACCAGACTCCTATCGGCACATTTTCCCAGAATCTCTGAGGGGATCTACTTGTAATCTTTTGAGAATACTTGTAATTTAGCTCCTCAAACTTTTATTTGTAAGTTTTCCCCTTTTGCAAATCAATGGAAAACAATATGCTGACGATGAGCTACCGCCAACATCGGTGTAAGGTGCGGCAGCTGACGGATTGTGTGTTGATGAAGAGCTACCACCGGCTTCGGATGAGGAACCGCCAGTACTCCAGTTGGGCTCTATTAGACTAGACTGAAGTTGATAGAGATTTATAATTGTAAGAGAATAAGAGTGAATTAGAGGATGAAAATAGAAGAGAGAGAGTTGAGATGAAGTGAGATGAAAATGAATGAGGGTAGAGGGTATTTATAGAGGATTAGAGGTTAGGGTAAATTTTTTTTTTTTTAATGGGCCAATGGCTCATTTTTGAGCCGTTGGGGTGAAAAAAGAGGGTGCCACGTGGCACCCTCTTTTTTCACCCCAACGGCTCTTTTAAAGCCGTTTAGGGTTTAAAAAGAATAAAATTTTAATATAGGGGGCGCAGAGTAATTTTCCTCTCTAACGTTCTTATAAAATTATTGGACTAAAAAAAAATAAATAAGAAGGGGGGGTCGGGAAAATTTTTCCCGACCCGATTAGTCCCGTGATTCGTCACGGGACGAATCGAATTCGTCCCGTGACGACGGGACGGGTCAACCCGTTAGGACCCGCCCCTAAACGGGGCAGGTACGGGTTGACCCGTGACCCGTACTGTGCGACTCCAACGAGTCGCACAGTACGGGACGAGGCGGGTCGACGCGGGTCGACCCGCCCCATTGGCCAACCCTACGTCTTAGCATAACTACAGGAAGTAGATGCTGTCACCTTTTATCTTGTTTCAATCACATTTATATCACATCTCACAACAATTCTCAATTATGGTGACATTGTTGTGATGTCATGCATGTCATTGGCTTCAATGTATACATACATTATGGCTACCTGTTGCAACCAAATCTAAGAGGATAAAATTAAACAGCTCCAATAGCGACAAGAGGACCAACTAGCTACACTCACATTCAAGATCTTGAAAATTGGATTATAATTTACAGAAACGGGTTAGCTCCTTCGCGCGTTGTGCGCTGTACATCACAACTGATGGACGATCCGATAAGAAAAGAGAAAAAATGTATTTTCTTGCAAAGCTCACAAAATATGTTTTTCTTTTTTTCTCTCTCTCTCTTCATCGGGCGATTCAGCACCTGTAATGGATGCCGACATTATGCGAATATCCGGATGATTCTTAGCTCGAAGGAGCTAACCCGCTCCCATAATTTACATAGTTACAACAAATTCACAATAATACAAACTTCGATTGTTTAAGTTGTTGTTAAGACAAGTAACCTTAACAGATTGAGCAACAATACCTTTTTTCTTTTCAATTTTTCTTACGCTGTCACATGGTTGATTTGAAAATTTTGATGGCTTAGCAGCTATTGTTAAAGTCCGGGCTACACATCTCTTGTGAGTACTCGAGAGATATATTTTATATTCCAACAACAATAACTAGTTACAAAGAAAAATTAATGTGAACAGAAGGAGGAGTTTAAGAATTTGAAAACAAAATGAGAGATGAAAGAAAACAATAAATTACCTAAGATAAAAATGAAAAATTATTTCACTTTCTCGAACCTCACGTCACTTTACGTCACACGTTATTCAATCTTGACCTCATGCCGTTTTATATCGCACGCTCAATCTTAACTTCACGGTTAAGATTTCATATCCTGCTATCAGTGACACGCCCCTCAAAGAAAAACAAGCAAACAATTATTTTTCAAAATCTAGTTTGAATTTATTGAAAGCTTTTAGAACATTTAAATAAGCTTATAAGACTCTATCTTCTCTTGACATATCCCATGTGGGACTAAAAAGCTACAAGATAAATTAAATAAAAGAGAAAGACATATTATATTAAAAAGAGAAAAATGCAGATACAAATCAATTCTCAAATGGCGTTGAGGTTTCCATTATTCTCGCCGGATGGTAAGAACTCGACCTCGTCGAGTATACATGAAGTAATGGTCACCGAACTTACTATTGAGAATACGATTCTCAGATGCCCATCTAGTACTATTGACTTATTGATGCTTATGATTCACAGTTGTTGATCTGAATGACTTGAGTTTGTTGATGTCTAATGTTGCTGTCTGGTATTGATTCACGGTCTTGATGGTGTTGTTGTTGCCTTTATATAGCAGTACAGTTGAAGATCAGTCGACTAATAATAGACCAACAACACACTTGATTTCAAAGTTGTAGGCTATAGCGGCAGTCAAAGGTAACACTGCATTAGATGAAGTGAAAGAAGATAGCAGGGGCTAGTTGTTCTTTCGCAGTGGAAAGGTGCTTTTCGGCTGACAATCAAAACTGAGGCCGATGGCCGGCGGGCAGAGGACACGGTAAGAAGCATTCAGAGGAGAAAAGTGTCACTTGATGACTGGTCGTGGATAACGACTACATTGTCCCGCAGTGGCGACAAATGGAGACGAAGGGAAGTGCTGATAGCTGACTTGAAGATGAGGATGAGGGAAGGAAGGGACACAGTCCGATTGTAAGGTTGAAGGAGATGTCGTGGTAGGTGCTGTGGAAAGGGAAGGGAGAGGGGATGACACAGAGGTGAAGAGGAAGGAAAGCAGATTAAATCGTCAATGTGTAAGTGATTATGTGAGGACGACAGAGAGACGATGGGAAATTTTGTGCTGCTAAGTGATGGATCCTCTGTTTATTACAAGGCAAAGATGAAAATGAGAAGGAAAAGTTGTGGGGTCTTGTGGGGTCCACAAGGGGAACAAACAAAGAAAGGAGTTGATGTTCATGTGGGGAAAGAGAAAAAAGAGAAAAAGAGGGGAAAGAAACATAGGGCTTTCTTTCTTTCTTTTTTATTTTAAATATTTTTATTGCGAGATTTTTGTAACTATAGATTTGGGATTGTGGCTGAAAATTTGATTTAGGGTTGAGATTTTGAGTTGCGGTTGGAATTTGAGATAAAATAAAAGATAACGAGGAGACTAAAAATATTTTATAATTTTTTAATGCAAAAAATAAATCAAATTTCTAATGATATAAGTTTCTTATCTAAACTATGCTCTGATACAAAATTGATGTGAAAAAAAGAGGGAATCTAAGAATTTAGGGAAATAATAAGAGATCAAAGGAAACAATGGGTTACCTGAGAGATAAATAAAAAGACTTTTTACCTTTTCAGAACTCATATCACTTCACGCCACACCCCATGCTCAATCTTAACTTCACGGTTAAGGTTTCACATCCTATCATGATCGTATTTCTCCCTCAAAGAAAAACAATCCAAATAATTTTTTTCAAAATTCTAGTCTTAATTTATTGAAAGCAATAGAGTTTTTAAATAAATTTAAAAAACTTTAACATCTTTCCACATGGACTAAAAGACTACAAGGTTAAATAAAATAAAACAGAGATACATACTAGACTCAAAAAGAAAAAACTACTTGCTCGAATCAAATTCTCAAATAATATTGATGTCCCCAAGGAAAAGTTATTTTCATAAAATATTTATCCCGCAAACTGTTTCAGAGTTTTTGGCAAAAATTGCATAAATCCTAGACCTGCCTCTATACAATCTCATCATAATTCTTCTAGCCGCAAGCTTTTTCTATTTCTCACGCTTTGCTGGGCATGATCCAAACACAATCAGCTCTCTGTTCTACAACATTCATAGAATTAGCACAATACTTCTTGCTTTCCAAAGAGTAATACACCCCCTCTTTGTTGTCCCCATCACTGAATCTTGGGAAGTATATCCTATTTCTTGCACCTCTGGATGGAGCCACAACTGAAAGAGAAGCTCGCTTGTCCACAAAAAGAGCGTCATCTCCCAAATTTTTCACCTTCTCCCAAGCCATCTTTGACTCGTTGAGTCTCGACACGAGGATCTTCTCCCCATCATTGTAGCTGAACACAGATAACATCTCGCCTTTAGACGACTCCACCAAATAGCACTCCTGCTTGCTACGGTTCTGTGAGATTTTAGTACTGACTTTCCAGTTACTTGTACATATAATCCTCATGGGATGACTCGGTTTCGGCTTATCAAGAACAGTCCATGACTCTTTCTTAGGGTCAAAGACTCCCAAGTTCCCGTACTTTCCCAAGAAGTAAAAAAGCCCCCCACGAAATAATGGATTGTTTTTCGCGACGCAAAATGGTAGATTGTTTGTATAAGATTTATAAGTCCAATCAGGGTCTCCATACCGCCACCAGAACACTCGAATGTCATCGTCAAAAAAATCGTTGCCCTCTATGCCCAGGACTAGAGAGTCTGAACTAGTGGGCGGCGAACTGAAGGAGATGCCACTGAAGCGGCTGGGAAACTTGTCGAACATAGGAAGTTCGAAAATGTCTTCGTCTTCGCCGGTGAATGGATTGAAGAAGTAAATCGCATCATCTTCGTCGCTGATGAGCACCCATCCGTCCTTGGAGGATCGCAGGGTCAAGCCGCCATTAATTGATGAAAGCTGATCATCTGTGTCGTACACCCTGCGCCCAAAGGGGTCGAAAAAGTAGTACAACTGCACGTCGCCGGTGGCTTTGGGCAGGCACATGAGAACTGGCCAAGGCCTTGAATCTGTGAGATCGAGAGAGGCCGAGGTTGAGCTCCAGCTCTTGCACACTGCAGCGAACCTGACGCGGTCTGGTAACGGGAGCTCGGCTGCTATTAGATCTATGATGTCTAAGGGAAGGTCAGACCACGGCCCCGGGTCATTTCCCGGAGGATCAAGTTGATTAGTACTTGCTCTTCTGATTGACATCTCGACCAAAAATCCTGCACAAACCAATTTTTAGAAGAAATACTACAAAATAAAGATTAATGCACGCAAATAGATTCCTATATATGTGTGTGTGCTCATCAATATTGTCTATGTTTAGGTCCTCCGTACACTAGAAAATGCATGTCTGGTTACCCAACAACATATATTCTAAGCACTAAACTCGTAATAAAGATTATAATTATAATTGAGTTGCATTACAAATTCATATAAATAAAAACTATGTGACTACTTAAACTCTGAAAGAGGCAGAGGAAGGACTGAACGCATACGCTTTAAATAATAGAAGAAAAGTTGATGGCTAAATAATATATTTGTTGAAAACTTCATGTTAAAATCAAAAATGGAAAGATTTATATCTAATAGAGAAGAGAATTCATACCTTAACCAAAGGATGGATGCTTCAGGCTTCAAGTTTATTTGAGAAGTGTGCACCAAAAAATATAGTTTCATAAACTTGGGAGAGAGGAGCATATAAATAGGAGAAGATTTTAATGGAAATAAGAATCCTAGAATGACTAGGATATTGACGTCAGAGTATTACAAGGAAAAAGAAAAAGGAAATTTAAAATAGTATGAAACTAGCTAGCTACCATAATGAATTAATATCGCTGGCGAGTCTAATTGCACCACGAACGGGGGCTGCCACATTACCTCTAGAGGCTGACATGTGGGTGCCACCTCTAATACAGTTCATTATCCAGATTATGTCTTCAATTCTTTTACTAATTATTGCCTTAGTTAAATATATGATTCCTAGAAGCTCTCTAACTCTCATTTTCAAATATATAATTTGAACTTTGAAAATTTTCGTTACACTCACCTAATTTCCTTCATAATTAGGGTTTTTTTTTGGGGGGGCTTATCCTCTATTTTTATTCATTCACATCAGTATAAATTGATTTCTCTCAACTATCATTTCTTTACATATTTTCATTCTCTCTTTTACCCTTCCTCATTGCTCCTAATGTTACTCTCCTTTAAATCCTAACCCCCACACAGAGTAATTCGCAGATTGACCTGGGCGGTTAGGTTGTCGTGAGGGTTGAAAAAGGGGCGGGGAATTCCTCCAAGGGTTCTCAAGGGATGGAGATCCTAGACTATTTTTTTTTTTTTTTTTTGGGATCAACCTTTTTGCAGACCTTGTTTGCTCGTGCTAGCGATGAATTTTGTTTGTACTTGTAATCGATGTGATTTTTAGATCCGGAAAGAATTGGCATCCTTCGATGTTGGTGAACGGGTGTCTGCTAATGATGGCACAACTGATATGAGAACTGCGACTCATGGTCACAGTTCTCCATAAGGAATGTGACTATGGTCACACTTTTTTATAAAAAACTATGATCGCAGTTATACTCTTTTTATTTATGAAATTATGGCATTTTGTGAGAACTGTGATTATTCTGATAGTCCTAATATTAGCTGAGAAATTGTGTTTTTATGACGAATATGATCATGATCATAATCTTAATAAAGAGTCAAAAATAAGATATTTTTGTGAGGTTTGCGATCATAGTCACAGTCCTATAAAAATACTTAAAAATACAGCATTTTTCTGAGAACTGCGATCAATAAAGAATACTGTGATCATAAGCGCGCTTCTACAAAGATTCAAAAACATGACATTTTTGTGGGGATTGCAATCATCGTCGCAATCTTAATAAAGACTTAGAAATATAACAATTTTTGTGAAGATTGCGATCATGGTCGCAATCCTCTATATACTGGTAGTTCGTTTTTTCGATGCGATTTGTTTTTTTTGGCCAAAGCGATTATTGCGAGACATTTACTTCTTTCACCATTGAGGAGCACTTTTACACTTGACATGTAGGAGCACCTGATTGGTATAAAAAAAGAGGTGGTTATAGCAAATTAAATTATGAAATTGCGTTTTTTTTCTAATTACGGTTTGACATAAGGGCGTGTTTGGTTGCGCGGAAGTGGACAGAAGTAAGGAAATGGGGAAGTATAATTGCTCATTTCCCTATCTATCCAAATACCGGAAAAAGAAAAATAAGAAAACCCCTTTTCCTTTTCTCTTTTCTCTTTTACGCAACCATTTTCTCATTTGCAGAGTGCTACAGTTAATTTTATGGCCATGTAAATCTCATTCGTAATAAGTTGTAATGCAAAACACTTAATTTTTTTATTATGTAAATCTCACTTGCATTCTAATTACAGTCTATTTTTTATTTTTTAATTAATTTTTATTTTAATATTATTTTGCGGTCAACTTTGTGGTCAACTTTTTTACTTCCATTTTCATATTACCATCCAAATATCAGAAAAGACATAACATTTTTCAAACCACACTTCCCAACAGCATCCAAACATCAGAAAATTTACTGATCAATTCTCAAGTTTCAAAACGGAACTATTATCACTTCCTCACTTATTCACTTCCTCACTTCCACCCTTAATCAAACAGGCCCAGGGGCTGTATCGTAATCCCTTGAAATTTTCACATTTTTCTGCTTCAGAATTTTTATCTTTATATTGAAGAGACAAATTGTAATCTATAAGAAATTTTAATTAATTGAAGTTGATCCTTACCTTCCTCTCCTGTGAGTCCTCTTCTCCAACAATGATTCGTATAAGCCTTGTAAATTCTTATTCATCAAAAGCATAGCCGACTAGCAAAAAAAATCAAAATCATAGTCCAAACAACATTCAGAATCAAATTTCTAGAGAAACAATCTTATTCATGTCCGCATTCTTATTCAAACCCCCAATCTCTTTACATAATTTTATTTCACAGACAAGGAGGATCCCGAATCCAAATTCTGGAGGAGGAGGCTCATCGCGAACAAATCAAGCAGTTTGTAAGAGCTTCTCAAATTCATAAAACTAACCTGAATTATGATTCACAAAATTTTTTGTTCAATGTATTTTTCTTTAGTCCCAATTACTTTTATCTTACTACCAGCAAGTAAGATTATTTTAATTTGATTTTTGTAATTTGTCTGTTTGATTACATGTTTGCATATGCCTTGATGTGAGATTGAGTTTGTAAAATAAACTCTGTCAAAATATACTTTGTTTCTATGTGACTTGGCTATGAACAAAGTCAACTAAATCATGATCAAATTTTTTTATTTTATTAAAAAGAATTAGAGTTGACTACAAACATTGTACACTAATGCTAACTTTGTGTTGTTTTGTCCAATTTTTGAAGTTGAAATGAAAACAACTGAAAAAGAATCAAGCGCCCAAAACGAAGCATATGTTTCCCTTCGGTGGGCAAGAGCTGGAGCTCGGGCTCTTCTTGTTAGAATTTATTTATTATAGAAAAGGACCAGCTGCATCTATGTAGAGATCTAAATAACATGCATGATGAATCTTAATAGAGGAGTTTTAAATAACATACCTCTTCGAGGGATGAAGAATTGTATTCATATCTGAATTGATGCTATAGAGAATAAGATGGAGAGCTTTCTCTATACTAAACCTAACCTCCTATGGATAGAGAATAATGAGTGCCTGTAGAGAGTGACTTCCTCTCTATATATAACCTTTAATTAGTGGCCTTCCAATAATGCCCCTAACCCTAATAAGAAAGTAGTACTGGGTTCCACTGATCTTTACCCGGCTGAAATTTTTTGAAAAGTATTTATTTAAAAACTTTAATATCGCATATCAAAATTTTATTTTAAACTCGGATGGCTATCCTTTGATTTTTGGAAAAAAAAAAAACCCACAAGTGAAATTTTTCGTTAGTCATGGTGCACTTGAACTACTGACACTCTACGACTGATAGGATGACTAGCACGGTTCATGGACAAATTTCGGTCATGCTTTATGTTTTTACCTAATTTATATCGTGGACTTTTGGGCTAATGACCCTAACAGTTTTCAAGAGGATACTTTATTGATGGAGTTTAGTACACATATGGCAAATGTACCTATAGTGTGTATAATACATTTTCATAAGCGTCCTACAATGTGTGCTTACTAGACACACGCCATCTCAATACTTAGACGACCGTTATGCGAATATCATTACTCATATCGAGATGAAGGCTTAAGGTCGTGGAGCCTACCCACATCCAGCCTAAACGATCTTAAGAATACTTAATAGTCATCTCTAAGACACTTTATACTTTAATCTGTGCAATTGCACAACTTTAACTTTACTACTATAAATGCGCATTTATTAATATCAGCTGAAATAAAATAACATACAATAACTATAAGTCATCATAATAACTTTCTGAGAAAAATCTCATGAAACTGAAATATAGAATATACTAAGAATGCAAATGACATTACTAAAAAATTGACATAAAAACTCCCACTCAAAAGGACCATCACAGTAAACTCCCACTTAGGAAAACAATAATCAAGATGATTCTAGTATCACTATGCATATACAATGTCCCTGAAAGATGGTAACTAAGAGTCTTTTGGTGAGTGGATCTGTAATATTCTCCAGTGTGAACTTATGCACTATGTCAAAATTAGCGCATTAGATTGACAAAAAAAGCTGATGCAAAATGAAACTCCTTTATACTGCCAACCTAAAATTAGAGTGCATAAATGAAATCATTCTATGAGCAATGTATGATCTTACTCAGCTATCCGGTTACAAGACTAAAATATCACCATGTTATATCAATAATTATATCAACTATATAAGTCAAAAGTGACATAATTAATCAATCCATAGTCCAATACTCTAGAAGACACTTCCTCTACTAAGCTAAAAACCTCTTTAGGACCAAAATGCAATATTAGATCCAATGATAATATCATTTTATACTACAACAGGAGATAATTGTAATTCGGGTATGGTATTCTTAAGTAACAATTTCTTAATCTTTCAGAAAACTATAGAAAGGTCCAGAATATTGATTGTCTTAATCAATCTAGCCATAGTATTCTCCCACTCGATCAGACCTTATAACTTTATTTTCTGATTCAACTGTCACTCAACTTGTGTAACACCCCGCTCCCAGAATACGTACTTAGTTGCGTATTCAGATTTTTTGATCGTATTTTTTGATTTACTGCCTGTATTTGTTTTGTATTATGAATTATTTATATGGTCGTTTTGTCTTGGATCCGGATTCACGGACTCGGAGTCAGCCTTAGTCTGAACCGAGGACCCGATCCTAGGGTATTACTCGATTTGGTCTTTTTGGTATTTAGATTTGACCAATTTTAGTTTTAAACATCGTTTTCCAATATTTTAGATTTTCTGTGATTTTCTGAAATTTTTCTGAATTAAAATAAAAATCTTCAAAACCGGTGTCGACCAGTGCCGCTGACCGATTCCTGAATTTTTAATTTGCAAATGGAGTCAAATTTTGAGAAACCGCTTTCACAAATTTGCTTAGAATAATATTTACTATCTTAATTCATTTTTTGGGGATTTTCAGAATTTATCAGATTTCTGCGAGATTTGGTGTCGACCGATATTGGCGGCCGATTTCAGGATTTTTAATTTAAAAACTATAAAGAATTTCTTGAAACGAATTTCACCATGATTCTTAGAATAATATTCTTGATTTTTGAGAATTTTTACGGGTCGTTCCGAGATACTTGATTTTCGGACGATTTCGGTATTTTTCTGAAAGTTTCCGCATCCGCAACTGAATCCCGGGAATCCGCCACTCTAATTATTTTTTTCTTTTTCTTCCAAGAAAATATCTTTCTTTTTTCATTTTCTTTTCCTTTTTCCATTTTCTTTCCTTCCTTTTCTTTCCATCAAATTCTCCAAACTCTCCATTCTTCCATTATCTTCTACATCTTTCCTCCAAAAATATCTCCTCCACCAAAAATATCTTCTCCAAAATATCTCAAACTCCTCTCCCATCAGCATGGCCGGCCAAAGAGCCACCTAACCCCTCCATTTTACAAAAAACCCCCTCTCTAAACACTTTTTACATTACCTTCACAAATCCAATTCCTATATAAACCTTTCCTTCATCTTTCCACTTCATTTTTCTCTTCACCAACACCTTAACCGCCACCAACTCCTCCTTCATCTCCACCACAACAACAACCACTACAACTTCTCCAACTCCTTACCTTCATCTTCTTCCTCCTCCATCTCCATGGAAACCACCACAAACTCCAACAACTCCACCAAAGCCTCCACCTTCTCATTTACCTTCTCCAAAAATACCACCACCATCAAAACCCTCCACAAAACCACCACCCCATCACCACATCAAGAGCCGGCCACCTCCTTTGGATTGGGGCCGAGCTCTTCTTCGTCGGTAATATCTCCGATGATTATTCCGGTAATCGTTCGTGATTATTCCGGTAATCATTACGGTGACGATTACAACGACAACAACTAACATCACCATCACCTCTACTATTTGCCACCACCATCTTCACTTCCACCATCACTTTCACCATCACAACACCACCTCCATCTCCACTACTTCAACCTCCAAACATCACCTCCTTCACCTTCTTTTTCATTACTCCATCAAAATCCAACTCCTCCACCAAATAACACCACCACCAAAGCAAGCACCTTTCCCTTTCTCTCTCCCTCCTCCTCTCTGTATATTGCTGACGCGGATCTCACCCTCGCGTCCAGGCAACGCCATAACGCGGATCTTCGCGTTCTTGGCATCTGTTTAAACGCGGCCTTCGCGCTCTTGTACCGACGCAACGCGGAGTCCATGCCCGCGTCTGTGTCCCTTTCATGTCTGCACGACGCGGAGCTAATGCCCGCGTCTGTGTTCTTCTCATGCTAACGCGACGCGGAACCCATGACCGCGTCCGCGTTCTTCTCGTGTCCTGACTTGAACGCGGGTCTCGAACCCCGCGTTTGTGGCACCTTTGCGACGCGATTCCCGCGTCTGTGACTCCCGCGTCTCACTCTCAAAACTCGCGTCTCCCTGTGCACTCTCTCCTTCCATATACTTCTCTCTCTAGTTTTCCTCTCTCTTTCTCTCTCTAACTCTTTCTCTCTCCTCTTCACTTATTATATTTATGGCGCGTACGCGAGTTCCATGGATTTCAGAGTTTTCAGCTATTCCAGAGATTTAGGCGAGTGTTCTCGCCTCCATTTGGGTTTCCCCGCTTCGTCGGGTCGACATGTATTTTATTCCATGTTCCTATGTATTTTGTATTGGGCTGGGTCCCTGTATTTGTGTATGGCCGAGTGCCAATTACTGGACATGTATTGCTCTGTGACGAATGCTTGTAATAGGATAGAACAACTCATCCGGGCCATTCAGCCTCCGGTCTCTCACTATCTCGAAAGGGAAGTGATTGGGACCGTCAAGTCTCTCCGTCCTTCAGCCTCCGGTCTCTCACTATCTCGAAAGGAAGTGATTGAGACCGTCAGGTCTCTCGGCTCCGCCTGGTTATCATGATCAGCGTTCAGCGCTTTATCACTAGATTCGTCTAGGCGAGATGCTGCCGGATTTTCTACTCGCACTTTAAGCCGAGTTGTCCCGGTAACCTTATCAGATGCTCTAGTGTTAATACTGTTTACTGTCTGTACACTCCAGCTTGCTTAGCTCCGCTTGGTTGTGCTCCGCTACTACTTTGTCACATGCCATGTATTTACCTGATATGTCAACTCTTGACATGACTTGTCACCTGCCAAATATCATCCTCCTGTCATGCTATCACTTAACACCCGACATGATATACTTGACCTGTGATTATCTCATTTACGGGAATACTATACTTGTTATCCTGCATTATATGCAGTGACTTGAATCTTGTACTGGTTATCCTATATTATATATACAGTGACCTGAATCTATAGTACTCATGTACTCCTGAACTCCTGATCATGTCTAGTACCTGCTATTCCCGTAAATTGATAATCACATATTAATTATTATAAGACAACTTGTACCCGGTTTGGGGGAAACTGATGGGCCCTGATTAATCATGTTTATGGTGGTCTTATCGAGCCGCGCGTGGCCACATACTTGAGGGATCACCTGGCGGCCACCAGGGATTCCGTGGGGTGTGCTGGCACCCCTACTCCTGTTTATTCCTGCCGGGTATGCACACGCCCTAGGCCTATTTCTATGGGATCTGCGATACTCTATTCCTGTTCGGGCGTAAATAAGTCCCGGTACCTAGCGGTACGTTCCGGCTCAGCACCGGATACTCCTGAACCGTTGTCCCGGGCATGTACGGGGCCCATCCGAAACATGATTCATCGAACTTTATCAGTTTTCAAATAACTTGCTCTATAAGTTGTGAGTGGAAGTATGTGGAATGGGACGCATACTGAAGCCTACAACTTAGACGGCCCCAATTATAATAAAATGCGAATATGTAATTTGATGTGTTGTTTTGTAACTCGGGTTGTACGCGCTCGGATTACGGTGACATGGGATAAAGGTATATAGATGAGGGTTTCCTTGTTTGGATTATTCCTTCGAGGTACTAGTCTCATGGGGCCGTGACCTAAGCCTGTACAATCGGTTTTGCTCGTAATCGGTTTTATTCGGCTTTATCGGTTTTTGTCGGTTTTATGTTAGTTTAGGAGATATCTGGTGTTGCCCTATCTACTTTACTTCTCATCTCTTTACCTTCTATTATCTTATCATACCATGAGTAGTTCCTGCTTGATATCACTTGTTTTATATCTACTTACCTATGCTCGCCACTTGGCATTCGTATCACCACTTGCCTGGGGAGTTCTATCTGACTCCCCTGGATCCTCATGTCCAGGTCTTGGAGCTTGGAGCGTGTGAAATCTCCCAGTTGCTGATCAGAGTGGCGCAGCGGTAGCGTGGATCTCCAGCAGACCGTTCAGAGCCACATCCTTCCAGGCCCCCTGTGTGCCTCTCGAGTTTTCCTTTTGTAAACTCGTGAGTGCCTGTGTACTGTTCATACTTGTACATCTCTTTGTAATCTCGCAATTGTGCATATCAGTGATGTAATATTCATGTAATATTGGATCACCTCTGGTGATAACTTTGTAATTGTACCCATATGTTGGAATGTATAATGCACCACGTGCTTCCGTACTCTGATTCTTGCCTGTACTGATGCTTAGCGTATATACGTAAGGGTATTTCTGACCTGCATATATACGTTGCAGTAACGTCTCCGTACCCGCTGGGATCGGGGCGTTACAACTTGATAGGTCTTGAAAACTTCTAAAGAATCAGATTTCTAGTGGACAGGAAAGATATAGGTATAACAGAAGAAATCATCAATGAATATAATGAAATATCTATGACTCCTTCAGAAAGGATGGGAAAAGATCAACAAATATTAGTATGGATAAACTGGAGCAGATATATACTCTTTTCTGACTCAAATTTTCTTAATTAGGTCAACTTCCTTTGAATACAATCAAAATATGTGAAGAAACTAGAAAATTTTAGGGCCAAGAACACCTCTTTTTACAAGGGAGTGTAATTTTTTTTTTTTGGAAACATGCCCAAGACTTTGATGCCACAACATAGACACTGCAAGAGGATCCTAGAGAGTTTTGCAGAAGTAAGCAAAATATTATGAGAAAAATTGACACATGATAAAAACTGCATATGTGATGCATCCAACATCAATTTTAATAAACCATCAACCAGCAAATCAGAAGCAATATAATCATTATGGAGATGAATAATAAAACTAGATTCATTCAAATTGTCACTACAATCAGAACTCTTAAAAGTGATATCACATCCAAAAGAAATTAGTCTTGAATATATATCAAAGTAAGCCTCAAAGATGATACATAAAAGGTTTCTTCTAAGGGCCTGTTTGGTTGTCGTAACTGGCCGTAATTCGTAGCTCGTAATTGGTAAAGTCTTTTACAGTTGTAAATGAGTTACATGTATGTAAGCTTTATGGTGTTTGGTTGGTAATATAAAGTTGTACGTGAAAAAGTGTATTGTGTTTTACGGTGTTTGGTTGTCGTAATGTCTAAGTCGTAAGTGAAAAAGTTGACCACAAAATTAACTATTTGGTGATTTAAAAAGTTTTAATATTGCAAATAAATATTAAAAATGCTAAATATTAAAAAATATTAATATTAACATAAAAAATAATACAAATTTGCATGACCACAAAATTAACTGTAACTAGACTGTAAGTGAGTGGTAATTGGGTTACAAGTGAGTGATAATTGGGTTGAGTAAGTCTTTTACGAATTACGGTCCAAACAAACGCCGTAGTTGTAACTGGATTGTAAGTCATTTACGAATTATGGACTTTTACGCGAAACAAACGGCCCCTAAATCTAAAACATGACAAGAATTTAAAACTTGTCTGGAAGTTCGTATGAACTTCACCATACTACTTACACTTGATAGATTTCTTAAACTGATGCTTTATGACCACAAATAAATCTTTAGCATTTTCAAGAATTCCACGAGACATAATGGCTTCTATAAAACACTTAATTATAAGAGTACTTATCTTGTTGGCTTTGACCCATTTGTCAATGGATACAAGAGTTAATGTCTTTTGAGTATCAGTAGCTGCTGGGTCAATAATAGGCTTGTCATCAGTTAGCACAAAATTATAGTCAAGACAATACAATACTATCTGGAGTTTCATCTTTCTTGATGGATTGTGTTAAGGTCTTTATTTCAGTCAATTGTTTTTTAATAAAGGTGAGATCCATAAATGCAACGAAAATAAATTCATGATTAGATTAATATTTACTTACATATAATAAAATTATGTTAATATATATACATTAATTATTTACTGTTACGAGCCTATCCAGAGTTAGGATGGTCGAGTCAAAGTGGCATTAATGTGTTCAGGGTTCTTGCTTTTCCATTCTGCGAGTCCGATAATTAATAATTTAATCTTGTCTTTGTGCAATGACTAATTATGATTGCACCCCGATGATGATAAAATCATGCTCAATATTGTCACGAGCCTATCTGGGATTAGGATGGTCAAGTCAAAGTGACATTAATGTGTTAGGTTCATGCTTTTTCACTCCGCGGGTCCGACAATCATATTTAACCCTTACCTTTGGACAATGACCAATTATGATTGCACCTAGTTGATGATAAAATCATGCTGAAAACTAAACTGATCACGTTCAGTTCAATTACAGACACTTCCTATCTTTTGGGCTTTGATTTATCCTAATCTTACTGATACGTATAATCTATCTTACCCTACTAGGTTACTTAAAAATTCTATTATCACCTTTGGGTAATATATAAAACTTTAAGTAATCCAGCACCACTGTCAAACTTAATGGGTCATAACTAGATGATCCAAAAATAAGAGTAAAATAAAATATGTTACTGAATGTCTACCTTTGGGTAGATCTACATAGTCATATTAGATTTCACTCAAACGATTATTAATCTTATCTCACATAAACCCCATTGAAGATACTACACTTTATAGAATTGCTTTCACAAATGAAGCCTTAGTGAAAACCTTAAAAAAATTAACTGAACACAAGCAATAGTATTCACATTTATAATTTAACTAGAAAAATCATATTTACCACAAGTTGCCAAAATCTTTACTAAACCTGTCAATTATATAGGATAATAATACTTTAATGAATTTATGCGAAATTAATAGGAAACTTTACAAATTTAAAAGGAAAATTATGATAGTACATACTAAAACTTCAAATATACTTGTATATGTACATCAAGATTTTCTATTTAAGATTGAAACTAATTCACTCAAAAATTATGTGAATCTCATCATTCATAACATTAGATTATTTTAATAGAACAATTAATATTTCAAATACATTTAATCTGACAAGAGAAAACTAAACTTAGATGAAATTCAACATCTCAATTGCAAGTCATCAAATATTATAAACTGGATTTACAATGCCATAATTCTCAACTTAAACAGTTCCATAATAAAAGAATTTTGAATTGTAAGCAAACAAATAGCCAATAGCTATACGTGCGAGAATTCACACCAAATGGACAAAAAATACATGAAATATTTAGTTACCGTGATTATCATTGTGATTATACCATATATTTGATCAATATGCTATTTAATGTCATTTGTGTTTCAGTCACAAAATCATAGTTTAAAAATCTCTACAATTTTTCAAGAAAACAATATGAATTGACAAACTACATAATAGAACACTAATAAGGTCCAAATCTAATGCTGAAACTTATAATCAAAAATGCAAAACAATTTTTTTTAAAATTTGTCACATGCATTCAATTCAAACAAATAATTTGGACACTGAAGAATATTACTGCCCTTTTTCTTTTCTTTTTTTAATTTGTATAGTGAAGTATGTGTATTTTTGAAGATATCTTAACAAAAGAAGAGAAAATTATCTTTTTTTATTGATATTTAAAATTTATTTTACTTGCATACACAAAAAATGATGAGAGAATACTTGATGTGCCTTAATTGTTTGATAAATATAATTAGTAAATTTCTTTATTCGGATTAAAAGAGATCAAATTCTTTAATAAAAATTTTTAAAATGAAAATCTCCAAAAAAAAATATTAAATTGTTGCAATTTAAAAATGCTCACTAATAGATAATATATAAAACTCAAATATAGTTTCCGTGAATAGATAATTTAAAAATTGTCAAGACATTTTTTCATATCCTTCATATGAAACTCTAAACTATTTTCTCGTAAATTTGAAAAACCCAACCTGAGAGAGAACATTCTCTTGCAGAAGCAAATCAACAACTCATTGAGATTACTATCTTGTGGATAAAAATTATCCAATCTACATGTCTGAATTCATAACTTCGTTATTTATTATCAAAATAAGATATAATATTACGAGAGATTTTTAAACTAAAAGATAATTAAGGTAGGAAAGAAAACTTACATGTTGGCCCAAAGGTCGTTGGCCCTACTTTTGATGATAACAAAACATATGTAGCTATGTGTTAACAATTTTATTAAATAAGTTTCAGATTAACACCATGTTGCATCTTGGCTTCTCCATAAAGACTCATGCCTTTAGAAGCCATGAAAGATGTTGATCTCATAGCCTAAGCACATTGAGGAGCTCAAGGATCAAGTTTGCAAGTGAAGATTATTTACAAGATTTATATTTTGTATTTTGTATTTTAGATAGGATTTATAATTTTTGTTAAAATCAAGATGATATAGGTTGATAGCTTTTGAGATTCACACACACACACACACACACACACACACACACACACACACTTCCATTCTCATATTCAATTGTATTTGAAAAAAAACTTTGAACAAAGTTTTTGGTACTTCGTTTTTCAAAATAGGTTTCGAAAAACAGTATTCATTAGTTTTCATTTTAAGTAAAGTATTTTTCTAAAATATAGTTCTAATTTTGTTTTGTGTTGATCCATGATCACACACTAGATTATCATGATCATACAACTCTATTTTGAATACTTGATATAAAAGAAATTTTGGTGAAAAAGATTTTAAGACAAAAGATTTTCCTATAAAGATTTTTGACCCTTGGTCGATTGACCGACTGGTTGACCGATGGATGACAGAGCAGAAATGCTCTGTCAGTCGACCGAGGGGTTGACCGATTGTGCACACAATTCATTTACGCATGACGGTCGACCGACTATAAGAGACCTTGTTTCTGTTGGGCCTCGGTTGACCGTTCTTTTTACACTACTTTCTCTTTAGATACTTGCTTACATTTTTTTTTTAATCTATTTGTAAGTATTCTTTGAGTTGTGTTTGATATTTGCTAGGTTGCTAGCAAGTAATTTTAATTTACATTATTTGCCATTTAGTATAGCCATCAACTATTCATCCCTCCCCTCTAGGTGATTTACAATTGGTATCAGAGTCTAACCCTAACTTTGAATTAACCATCTTAGGGAGATCCTCTTATTTGGCCATATACATCTGTTTCATTTACCACTTTTTATTACTTTCTATTATCATTCATGGCATCACACGATTTTTCTAGTATCAAGTGCCCACCCAAATTTGATGGATTGAACTTTCTCATTTGGAAGATTAAAATGAACCTCTTTCTCAAGTCATTGGGAGTTAGAATAGCTAAGGCAATAGCTAAGGAATTTATCGAGCCTTACGGTGATGAGGAAATATGGTTTGAGGCAACCGCCAAGGATTATGAGGCCAATACTAAAACCCAATATGCACTAACACAAGCCCTTAATGATGATCATTTCCGCACTATTAACTGCACATCTGCTTTTCAAGTATGGAATGATCTAATAATTACCCATAAGGGTACATCTCAAGTAAAGAGATCCAAAGTTGATCTCTTATGATCTCAATATGAAAATTTTTATATACTTGATAATGAAAATATTGATGAGATGCTTACTGGCTTTACTAATTACTAACAGTTTTATCTTCTTTGGGTGAATCTATCAATAATGACAAAAAGATTAGAAAGGTCATTAGAGCTCTTCCCAAATCTTGAGAAGTCAAGGCGACAACCTTTAAGGAGCTCAATGATAGAGAGGAGATGGACTTCTCCGGCTTCATTGAAAATCTCAAAACCCATGAGATGAAAATGAAGGCGAGAGAAGAAAGGAATATACTGAAGAAGAAAATGATTGCTTTCAAGGCGACTCCATCAACTATTAACGAAGAATATTCATCCGAAGATGAAGAAGAAGACTTTCCATGCTCATTAGGAGAGTGGCAAAATGTTTTGCAAAAAGAAAGATAAAGTAACTTCCGAAGAGGATGACCTCAAGGAAAAATCAAAAAGAAGGAGGAGATTAGCCCTTGCTTTCATGGCAAGAAGACGGGCCATTTAGTTACGGATTGCCACTCACTTCAAGCCACGACCTCTAAGAACATGTATAGTCGACCGAGTGGTCGGCCGTGAACCCCAACACTCGAAAATCTAACCGTTGGTGGTCCACTGGCCGGTCGACTGATAGAAGGATTTTCTTCTGATTTTTTCCAACGGCTAGCTTTTTGATGTGACCTTTTCTAGGTCACATCCCAATGGATTTATGGGTTTTCTCTTCATGTTTTGATGCCCTATAAGTAGTGAGATTGTAGAAAAACCTCATACACAATGTTTACAAGTTTTACAAGATTTTACAAAAAGATTTTTGAAGTTTTACTTAATTCTCCAAAAGATTTTCATTTGAGCTTCCACTTCTAGCTCTTCATTTTACTTGAGCCTATCCTCTACATCTTTACATTCATTTTCTCACCACAATCTCAAAGAGCTACTCCTTCTCATCATTGATTATAGGATTGTGCTTGTAAGTATTTTGTGATCAAGAACATCATTC
>JAVJIF010015342.1:0-59919 GCA_038442645.1 Agave tequilana
TCCCCATCAAGTTTTTGGCGCCGTTGCCGAGGACACGGTGTTCTATCTTTAGTTTTGACACTAATATCGGAGTTAAAAAAAAATAAAAAAAATAAAAACCAATTAAAAATTAGTGTAGTTTCAGTCCATTCCCACATCATCATTTTCTCTTCACATCACCTTCACCAATTTGTCCGTGATCCTGATTTATGTCAGCTTGGTCACGAGACTCAAGAGGACGTCTAGTTGGTGAAGATTCAAACGAGTCCAAAATGACTACTGTTTCACAACCGGTTCTTATGGATCGATGGTATCCTCCTCGATCATCACGTCCTTCCTGCATCCAACTCCCAGCGGCTAGTGAAAACAATTACGAACTTAAGCCGCAGTACATCATGATGCTCCCAGGTTTTCCGGGCTGGAATCAGACGATGCATATATGTTCATCAATGAATTTGAAGAGGTCTGTGCAATGATGAAGATCCAACAATTGAGTGATGATGCAGTTAAGTTAAGGTTCATTCCATTTGCGCTTCGGGACAATGCTAAAAAGTGGTTGTATAGCCTGACCATCAACTCAATCACAACGTGGGCGGAATTTGTCGCAGTCTTTCTAAAGAAATTCTTCCCAATGCATAAGACTGCAAGAATACGGAGTGAGATAAGCCAATTTCGTCAATATGACAAAGAACCATTCTGGAGATACCTAGAAAGGTTTAAAGACCTTCTAGCACAATGTCCCCATCACGCCATTGAGAAGTGGCGTCTCTGTCAAATAATTTATGAGGGTGTCGATTACAATTCGAAAACCCTTCTTGAATCTATGAGCCACGGTGACTTCATGAGGATGACAGATGATGATGCATGGATATTCCTCGAAGAGATGGCAGAGAAAACCATGCAGTGGGAAGGGTTTAATGAGAAGCCACCAACCACAAACTCAACCACCACATCGAGGAGTGGCATACATTCGATCGAAAACTCCATTGCAACTGAAGCAAAGATGGCCGCACTGATGAGAAGGATTGAAGTGTTGGAAAGCAAGGGGACTCCGCCTCAGCAGTTCGATCAAGTAAATCAGATCTCTGTACCAAGTTGCTTTAACTGTCAATCTCCAACTCATGTCATGGAAGATTGCCCATTCCTTCCAAACCAACTGATGAATAGTCAGGGACAACAGTTAAACGCCACTTATGAGCGACAAAGGAATGATCCATATGCACCAACATACAATCCAGGGTGGAAGAATCACCCTAACCTTTCATGGAATCAAGGAGGAGGCTATCAAGGAGGGGCAACAAGCACCTCTCAACCAAGCGGTTCACAGTACGCGAGGCCAAACACATTCCAGTATCAAAAACAACAACCGGCCTTTGTGGCACCACAATCCACTCCAACATATGCAAATCCATCAATGCCACCACCAGGATTTGGGAGTGATCAAAAGTTAAACATCATGGAGAAGAACTTCAACTCATACATGCAATCGACAAATCAGATGTTGCAGTCTAATCAACAAGCCATACAACAACTCACGCTGCAAATAAGTAAGATGTCGTCTCAAATGAGTGAAAGGGAAAGAGGGACCTTTCCCAGCCAACCTGAGATTAATCCCAGAGATACAAGAGCAAATTCGTCCAGTCATGCTCAAATCAATGCAATTCATACCTTGCGATCTGGAAAGAAAGTTGACAATCAGGTGGTGATGCCTGACCAAACCAATTCCTTTCTCCCCATGGCTAATCCATCATCTTCTGGCTCAGATCAGTCTGAAGATAAAGAAACTGAGCAAATCACTGAGCCTCCTTATGAGCTACCAGCGCCATTTCCTAACCGATTAAAACCAAAGAAACACACGGCGCAGATGGAGAAGATTCTAGAAATCTTCAAGCAAGTGAAAGTGAATGTTCCTCTTCTTGACGCTATTGAACAAGTCCCATCCTATGCTAAATTTTTGAAGGACTTGTGCACTAAGAAGAGAGCACATCAAACACCGAAGAAGGTCTTTCTAGCAGCAAATATCAGTGGAATAATCCAGAATAGCATTCCAGTGAAATATAAGGACCCTGGATGTCCAACTATTTCCTGTACAATTGGAACAACTGTTATTGACAAGGCGCTATTAGACTTAGGGGCGAGTGTTAATTTGCTTCCTTACTCGGTTTACAAGCAGTTAGGGGTGGGTGAGTGAACCCACAAAAGTCACTCTACAACTAGCTGACAGGTCAGTTAAAGTTCCATTAGGAGAGATTGCTGATGTGCTAATTAAGGTCGGTGAATTTATCTTTCCAGTTGATTTTGTCGTCCTTGAAACTGCACCGGTAGAGAACCAAGAGGGCAGATTCCTGTGATTTTGGGTAGACCCTTCCTAGCAACTTCGAATGCTTTGATCAACTGTCGTAGCGGTTTAATGAAACTCACATTTGGAAATATGACAGTTGATCTGAATATCTTCAACCTTGAAGGGCAAAAAAATGAGCCATCAACTGAATTCTTTGAAGTAAATATGATTCAAAGTCGATCAAATGAATTTGAGGATGATCATATGGATTCAGACTGTTGGGTGTACTCACTAAAGTTTTGACGAGCTATGTGAGGAAGAGATCAGGATGTTTGATGAAATAAATCAACAGGTTAATCATGTGTCATCCCTGATTCAAGAAATGGCGAAATCATATTGACAACGAGTCAATAAATTTTGGTTGTAAATACTGCGAACAAAGCTTTGAAAAGATCTTTGAGGATGAGCTTTTACTCCTGGATGAATTGGATGGACACACATTCCCCATAGGATTCTTTGATAAATGTTTTGAAGAGATATTTGACGATGAACTCAAATTCTTAGCTATTGATCAAGCTTGCTCACATGAAAGTGAAGATAATAAGATTGGGCTAGGAGTTAATGTTGCGGGAATGAGTCCTCTTTCTAGCTTGCTGAAAAGAAGAAAGCGGAAGAGGAAGAGGATAAAGAAAAAGAGTGTGATGATCAAGTTTAAAGGAGGTTGTGCTGAAATGATAAAGGGTTCTAATTTACAAGTAAAGTCGATGAAGAGAACTCACTTTGAGAGTGGAAAAAGATCAAGGGGGAGAACCGACATAGTTTAAACTAGATGTGCGAAAAACGTGGAGTTGTGCATATGTATATATTTGTTTTATTTTTTTTAGTTTTTGAGTCTTTTTATTTCTCTTTTAGTTAGTTGAGTCAGTTTTAGTGAGTCTTTGATTTATCTCTTTCTTTAACCTATGTGCCGAGTTTATTACAAGTGATACAGGATAAGCAAAGGAGGCATCCACACACACATGGAGAATTTTCGTTGATTCGACAACTTGATTTCCTAGTGCACTGTGAGTATTTCTAATTCTAGCATACTGTTTATATTTTTATATCTTTTGTATGCTTGGAGTGTATGGTCATCATGATTGTGTGCAAGTTTTGGATGTGTAAATTATATGCTATATTCATTCTATCTCTGTATTCAAGTATATGCATGAGGACATGGCACAGTTTAGGTGTGGGGGGGAAGATTCATATTTCTTTTGTTTTAGGAGTCTTTTTGGTTTTATTTTAGTTTTAGGGTTTTCACTTTATTTCTCTTTTCTTTCTTTATTTAGAGTCTTTAAAAAAAAAATTGTGAAAAAAATTGAAAATTTTCTGCAAATAATTAGCTAGTATGTGAGTGATTTAGTATCCATGAGTGGATTTTAAGGGTAAGATCAAGATGAAAGAATCATAAAGTCTTAAAATAAAGATTAGAATCTAAAACGGACATACCATCTAAACTTAGTCTAAGTGATTATGTACCCAATAACACTTACACTTTTAAGTTCATAGGCTTGGGATATTGATTACAACTAAAAAAAAAAATTGTGAAAAAAAAAGATTTATTATATAGTAAAATAGATATTAATAAGTCTTGTCTTGTGGCCTCAGTTGCTTGAGTAATTAAGTCCGTAGGAGTGTTTTTACACTTATTGCCCTAAGACCATCTGGTTTGGGAGCATTGGCCCAAAGCTCGCTATATGGGTAGCTGAGAAAGCCTAATAGGACAAGATACTATAAAAATATAATAATTTTGATTATCAATTAGCTAGGTATCTTGGCCTCAGGAAGCCTTGGTATCTACGCGAAGATAGTTAAAAAAAAAATTCTAAAAAAAAAGAAAAAAAAAGAAAAGAAAAAAAAGTATGAGAGTTGTAATTAAATATTCCCAAGCTTAAGAACTATATCACGATCACGGGGTACATAGGATCTGAAACTTAGGACAGGTGGTGTAAAGTTTTGGATTTGAGACTTTATGTTATAGCCGATATGATTTCTTGAATTGAGGTTTTACTTGAAATTGAAACTCATAGAATTGATGATCTTGCTAGCTAGTTAACTAAAAAAAAAGAAGATTTGTTTTTCTTTTCTTGATTTTCGGTTATCCTTATTTTACTTTTATTTATTTCTTAATCTCTAAAAACTTTCTGGATTTTGTGGGTGTAATCCGCTGAAAACCCTCACGAGACAAAACTCGTCCTCTAGGGTAACCTAGGGGTTTAACGGCTTGTTGCACGTGCTAAGTGTAACCGTGATTCCTACGAAAGTGAGTTAGAGTAGTTTAGTTTTTCTTTTTCTTTTTATTAATTTTGCTCGAGGACTAGCAAAGATAGGTGTGGGGGTATTTGATCAGCACGATTTTGTCACATTTTCATGCCCATATTATCTATCATTTGTCTATAAATAATGCTGCTCGGTATTTTTAGTGGTGTTTTGCAGAGTGAGCTATCAAAAGGAAACTGGACCACAAAAGCGTGCTCTGGAGACTGTAAGATGTGCAATTGGAGACTGAAGGCGAGATGAGATACTTGGCACTAGTGCTGCTCTACCATGCTCAAACAAACACCAGATAAATCTACAGTCAATTCGGAGAAGCTGGAAGTCACTTGGAACAAAAACGCAATTTTGTAAAGTTCAGGGGTTTTAGTGCAATTTGACATTGAGAGCTTTCTGTATAATTAAATAAATGTTGTAGACTTCTATGTAAAAATATCAAAACCCTAAGTCTATAAATAGCCAAGGCTAGGGTTGAGAAGGAGTTTTTCTTTCACCTGTACCTAAATTTTTCAGATCTTAATTTTTGGGTCATCTCTCTTTCGTCTCTCTGCAAAACCTTTGTCCACGTTAGTATTTTTCGTTTCTTGTTTTTGATTGACTGATCCGTGAAAAACTCCTTCTCTCCTCTCTCTCTCTCTCTCTGCAATTGGCGCCATTGACAGGGGCCCAAAAAAAGAAAAAAGAAAAAAAAAACAAAGGAAGAGGAGAAAGGCTCTAATGTCAAATTTTAAAAGAAATTTTTGATAATTTAACATCTCTGCTTATACATGAATCTATATATAGAGAAGATGTTAAGCTCCCCTTACATATAGGCAATACATATCAACAAATTTTAAAAGAAATTTTTTTGATAATATTTAAAAACAATTTTTGAAATTCTTGAGTCAACAAAATGAATTATGATACCAATGAAATCAAATAGTAGTTGACAAAAATAAATATTGGTACCAGTTGTATAAATTTTTTTTAAAGATACCAATGTTGGACGCGAAAAACTGTCGATGAGCGGACTGGAGCAACTTTTCCTTGAATCAGATGAAAAATTACAACAGGCTAATCTTCTGGTTACAAGGGAGGGAGAATATTGAATCTTGAATTCCCCCTTTGTTTAATGTCGGTTCTTCGTTGTGTGGCGGTGGAGAGTGAATCTTGTTCTCCGTTGACCAGATGACCGTCAGTACCGTCGAGGGATCTTCTCTTTGGTAGGAAAAGGAGTAACTCAGCCCCGTCCACCAAAACTCTAAAAGAGAAAGTAGGCGAAGAGCAACTTGTACGCAGCAAGCTGGCTTGAAGAGTCGAGCTCTCTCTCTCTGTCGATGATCTCTCCTTTTTTTCTTTCTCGAAAATCCGCCCCCTCTTCCATAGTGACGGGACTATTTATAGGGTTTTTAGGGGGTGATCGTGCCCCCTAAAAGTGCTCCACGATGAGGGCCAATTTCCCCGCTACATGGGCGGTGGATGGCGCCATATTCGGGGTGGTTACAACCAAGGTGGATGCACCTTGTTGCTGAGACGCGGGCGTTGAGCCAACGCGCCTTGATGCTGAGACGCGGGCGTTGAGCCAACGCGCCTTGACGCGGAGACGCGGGCGTTGAGCCAACGCGCCTTGATGCTGAGACGCGGGCGTTGAGCCAACGCGCCTTGATGCTGAGACGCGGGCGTTGAGCCAATGCGCCTTGATGCGGAGACGCGGGCGTTGAGCCAATGCGCCTTGATGCGGAGACGCGGGTTTGGACTTTCGCGTCTTGATTGTCACATTTAGCCTTGCGCCTGGATCTTGGATCTCTACGTTTTGGTGGCTTGTCTTTGTGATTTTTAGACAACCTACAGAACCCCCTCCAAAGTTTTCGATATTCCGCAGTTAACTGGGACGGATTTCGAAATACTTTGGACTCTAGCTGAGTTCGCCTTCATGACTAGACTGTTGATGCTCTGGGTTTAATCTTATTTGGAGTTGGTCTTCGTGAGTGTACTGTTGAACTCTTTGAAGCCCCAGAGTTGATCATGTTGAGTGTCTAGATGCACAGTCTAAACCTCCCCGATTGCTTTTAGTCTGTCACTGGCGCGCTTTAGGCCAGGAGTGGTTGGTCGTCTGCTTGCGTCAGTGTACTGTTGAACTGATTTTGCAGAAGCAGGAGGCCGAACGCAGGTTCTTTTTCAAAAAGCAGAGATGGTACTGCTGTAAAGGCGCGATTTCTGTAAAGTGCGTCCTTTGGCAATGGAGACGCGACTGATCTTCATGAGGCAGACGCGATGTTCAGCTGAAGACGCGAACTTCGGAGAGACGCATCTTTTGAATATAGACGCGATTGTCTGGGCGCATTTATGGCGATGCTGACGGGGCATAGCCATCGAAGAGACATGGCCGTCGGGTGCGAGTCTATGCCACGTCATGATTGCTCTGCCAGTTGGCCTGGGAACCGACGGGATTTCGCCTTTTGGCGCGCGGATTTCCTGGCGCATTAAATGATCCGTGCCACGTGTCGAGCGACGATTCACTGCTGAGTCGTGGCGCATGATCTTCTCTGTGCGTTAAAGTGATTTTGTTCCACGCGTCGAACGGAGATTCGCCGCAGAATTCATCGGGCCATACGCCGCGTATCTTCGTGAATCCTTGTGCCTATAAAAGGCCACAGTTGGGAAGATTCCTCTTCTTCTCCGAACGCACTTGCTGATAAGATTAAGAAAGAGAACTTCCTCTTCAGTTCATCTGTTTGAACCTCGGATCGAATTGGCCATGGCTCCCAAGACCAAGCCGATTGCTTCTTCTTCAAGGCGACCGTCGCCGAGGCCCGGAGGGGCAGCTCCTCCTCTGCGCAGGATGTTGTTCTCCAAGGTCTCCAAGGTAAATGCCTTTTAGGCGGAAGTTTTGCCATTAAAGGAAGTTCCAAGAACCTTTAAGAACCCTTAACACACGAATTTAAATCGGGTTTGATTCCCAGACGCAGTCTTTGGGTTGATAACCATGACGCGGGTTTGGACCCTCGCGCCATTGGTCCTGCGCTTCAGATTCTTCACTTAGAATATTTTCTAATTGTGAAGGGTTCAGACGCGGACTTAGTTTACAGAACGCGGATTTGATCCTTGCGTTCTGTTTCATCAGCTGTTGATTTTGATGAATCTGGCACCCGAGTCCAAGCATTTTGACATCTGGGGATGTGAAAGGAAGGAGTTACCCTCCTTAACTTCTGGCGATTATGGTGATGGAAGGGTTAAGGTGGATAACTCCCTTCTTTTCGCACCCCAGAAGTGACATCAAGGAGAATGTTGTGGAGACGCCGATCCTGCAGGTCTGGACGCGGATTTGGTAATTCCTGCGTCCAGTGCCTCTTCTGCGTGGATGCGCAGGTCTGGACGCGGATTTGATAATTCCTGCGTCCAGTGTCTCTTCTGCGTTCGGATTATGAACACTTAGCATTTTTTTTTTTTTGCTTTTGATAGAGTATCTAACTAAGTGTCCTTTTCTTTTTGCAGCGCCACGCCCTGCTACTTCACTCGCCAAGAAGCGCCACTTTGGACATGTAGGGGGTGCTGACCGGGACTTGACCTTCGTGTTACAGAGGACTGTTCCTGTGACAGCTGACAAGTCGCAGGCTCGTGGGGAGAGGCTCTCAATGTTGACATGAGGACTCTTCGAGTGCTTATGACTGATGCAGCATTTGCAATGGATGCTGGCATCAACTGGAGAAGCCTGCCTTCTTGTTCGGAGATCGTATCCACGATGGCGGCCATAGCGTATATGACGGGACTTACAAATGGCTCCGTCAAATAAGGGGTGGAAGATTCTTTCTTCCGAACATGGAGAGGATGTTCCCGCTGTCCTACTTCCAGCACATGTCCGTCCCTCGGAAGATGGAATGGGACCTCTCTCGATATGTCCCTGAGATTACTCTCGGTGATTTGGGCTCCCACAAAGTGTACCGTCATGATAGCCATGACAGGTCAGTTATCGGCCTTTTCCCTGGGTCGCGCAAGTCTAATGTTCCAGCTGGGGAGATACCACAACTTGGCACTACCTTCCTCAACGCATTCATGGAAGCGGAGGGTGATTATCCCATTGGGTTCCGTGCACCGGGGTGGGTCCGTTCCACGGAGAACTATTGGTGGGGCAGGATGGTCGGCTTTGTCCTCACCGAGCTCGGGGATCTGCTAAAGCGTGTGGGACTGTACCCAGCGGTCAGAGCCGTGCAGTGGGGGATCCCTCAAAGCTCTCAGAACTTCTTCGGATTCTAGAGCGTTATAATTCTTTGACGGGGACGTTCTTCACTCCGGTCGGGGAGATGGGCCTTGCTCTACACGAGCTGCATGAGGTCTCGGGCTGTCGACAGGGACATTCCCTATGAGGAATATGTCCCGACCACGGTGGAGCTTCACCATTTGAAGGAGGAGTTTCCCCTCATATATGAGACCTACTGGGAAGTGCTATGTCACTTCCACATTTGCGGCCAGATAACCAAATGGCGGTCGCAGGGAGTCAAGCAACTGTCTTGGGCCAGTTACTTGTTCAACAATGTCAACACCAAAGACCATCGGATAACTCGATTGGCTCCCAGCTCCGACAGGGAGATTGAAGACAGGATCGACCAGGCTCCTGACAGTTTCTACACCACAGAGTCGAATGAGGACGGTTTCGACCCTGACTTGGTTTTTTGAGAGCTTTCAACCATCAAGCCCGGACTCCTATCTCCGATCGGGCGCTGTTGGCGGGCTTTCTGATGCTGTGGCTGAAGCGCTGTGTGGTGCCCACGCTGCCACATGAAGTCATTGTTGCTGACGTGGTGTACCCGTCGGTGCTCCTGGCTCATGGCAACCCCATAGCCCTTCTCCCGGCCGTGGCGGCTGGTATTCAGAGCGGGCTGCGGGCGCTCACTAAGAGTTTCTGCGAGCCACCGAAAACTGCAGACTCCGAGGGAAAGCCGTATGTTGACTCAGAGGGGAGTCCGACGTGAAGCGTCCCAACCCTCGTGTCGAGCTGCCTTACACGTACCTCATGGCTTGGTACGTGATGCATTGCCTTCCTTGATGACGGCGGTGCGTTGGAGGGAGAGTTCTGTCCCTTTTGTACAGCGATTGGAGGGTTCGAAATGGCGTGATCCTTATATATATTACGTCCGGAAGTGCCTTTCCGACCCTGCGAACTACCAGCTCAATCGCTGCCTCCCCCAGATCCCTGGTGCATCTCCCGGGGATCTACTTGTTGATTCTGTTGGCCCAGATGACTTCACGAGGTTATCCGCGGGAGCCTTCTGGTGGTTGCTCAATATCCGGCCCGGATATGTGCTTTTCTGACAAGGGACGTCATGCACCATTGAGCCGTACATGCCGAATCACTTCGCTCGACAATTCGGCTATGATCAGCTCTATGTCGGGAACCCCAATGCTCGACTCGCCTTCGAAGGGAACCTGTTCGAGGGTGCTCGGGCCTGGTACTATAGTGTGGCTGGAGGGACGGGAGTAACTTTTCGTCTACCTCTCGAAGGGCCTAAGTGCCGTACGAGCTTCAGCTTCTGCACTTGGTACTCCCAGGCCATCCAGACACCAGACTTTTTCCCGGCGTCTTCATGCATCGAGAGCATCAATGCAAGTCTCGAGGCAAGGACGGATTCTAGTAAACTGACGAAACTCGTAGAACAGTACCTGAAGGCCCAAAAGGAGGTCGGGCGAAGAATGAGAAGGGAGCCACGAGCCATGGAGCCACAACCACCAAGGGCGGAGCCACAAGCGACTAGGCAGAGCCAAAAGCACTAAGTCTCGACAGGCGGTGAGCAAGCGTCGTCAAGGCTCTACTCCCACTGCTGAGCCCGCTCCGAAGAAGGTTCGAAGGGACTTGATAACCGAAGTCTCTCGATCTGAAGAGATCCCTGCTGTCGTTGAGGCACTGAGGGAGGAAGAGATAGCTGAAGAAGGAACTCCTCTAGTCCGTGTTCCCAGGTCACTTAGCAGAGGCCACGGGTCTGCGGAGGAAGGGGAGCTCGTTGATCGATCCGCCGCCACTGACGAGGATGAGCAGCTAGAGGTTGATATAATGAGCGGAGGCAATGTCAAGATCCCTGGGATCTCAGCTCAGCCCGAGTCTTCTCAGCTCAACAGCCGGGTCTCTTTCTGTCTTCATTTCCAGTCCTCGGATGGCTGACCCCAGCCCTACCACTGGGGTAGTTGGAGACAAGGCTCCACCTGCAGGGGTTTCGCGCGAGGCGCTATCGTCTTCCTCACTCTCAGGGGAAAGCGAGTTTGAAGACGATGTTGATTACGGTGTGAACCCACTTTTCCTGATCCGAGTAAGTTCTCCCATATTTCAGAGGAAGAACTATATGGGGGTGAGCCGTCAACGGTATCACAGCTGACGATTATTCCCGTGGGAGGTACTCTTTTCACCTTTTGACCTGCTTTCCCTTTTAATTTTGAAGAAGAGACCTTAACATTCTCCCTTTTATGTTGCAGGATTGGCTGAGAACGTCGAAGCCGCATCCTCCTCGCAGATCGAGGAGATGGTACAAGAGTTGACCCAGCCAGAAGGGGTTACGGCTTTAGTTGCCGAGATAACTCCAGCGGGGGCAACTACTGATGCCGGGAGGCTTCTCCCTTGCCGGAAGAGGAGGCAACCCCTAAGGCCGGGGAAGAACCCACTCTGCCGGGTGAAGGGATTACTATTGAAGCTAGGGAGACTTCCACTCCGCAGGACTTGCCCAAGGATTCGGCGTCTCTGGACCTCCCAGATGGTAAGGAAGTTCTGATATATTAAATGTTTCGCTTTTCTCCTTTGTGGCTAATGTCACAATAACTTGCAGAGAGAACTGAGGGGGCTCAAATGGAGAGTCCGACGGTCGGTACCTTTCCAGAAGGCCACGCATCTCAGGTCTCGGCTGAAGCTTCTGAAGAGGTTGCGCCATCATTAGCTGTGGAGGTTCCTGTAAAGATAACACCCCCGGAAGCGCCAGTGGTCGGTCTCGCTCTTGATGTATCGACGGTCAGCACGACACTTGCGCAAAAAGAGCCGGCTTGCACCGTGACAGAAAAGGGTCGGGAAGCTTCCCAGGTGGTGACAATATGGGGGAACTGGCATGCCAGATGGTGCAACAATTCTTTGCTTCGATGGGATCATGTATTGATCTCATCTTACGTGGAAGCAGCTCCTTCAATTTTGCCTGGACGCTTCTCAGAAATCTGGCCGAGAACGTCGAGTTAACCGGAGGCCCCTCACTTGCCCAGGCGTGTCTGCGGGTGGTGGAGCAACTGGGAGACGACCTGCACGAGCTGAAGTCTTTGGAAAATGCCAGCTCTTCTGGTGAGGCCCAGGCCACTCTAGCCCGGCTCTTAGCTGCTCAAGAACGAGAGCGACAGGAGGCAGAGGCACAAATAGATGCAGAGATCCACAGCCTCGAATGTTCCCAGGCTGAATGTCAGAAACTAACTGACGATTCAAGGGAATCCGAGATTGTCATGCAGAGCACGGAGCACGTCATCATCAGTGCTCGGGACACCATTGCCAAGGCTCGGGACACCATTGCCAAGGCAGAAGCTGTGCTTGCGATCAATGAGAAGAAGCTTGTTACCATCAAAGAGGAGTTTGCGGAGCAACAGACTGCTAAGGCGCGAGCTGAAGAGAGTCTGTCTCTACATTCTTCCAGGGTGGAGTCTCTGCGAGCGCAGCTGGCTGCAAAACCCTTCCTATCTGAAGAGGAGCTGTGGGTCCAAGCCATGATGGAGGCTGAGAAGGCGCGTCAGATCAAGATGCATCATCTCAGGGAGCGAATCCGTTCCTTGGCGAGCCAGGACATTTAGCCTTCTTTTCTTTTCTTTTTTTGTAAAGAAAAGGACACTCTGTTTATCAGAGTGTTTGTATCCACTTTTGATATAAAAGGACATTTTTTGTTCCATCTTCTTTGTTTTAGCTGTGGATGAATCCAACTTCTTGATCACTGGTTGTGAAGATTGAACTTAGGCGAGACTAAGTTCTTTCAATGAGACGCGGCTTCCTGATGAGACGCGGGACTGATCCACAGAGTGAAACGCGGTCATCATTCCGTAGGAGCTTAGATAGAACTAAGTCCTTTTGCTGAGACGCGGCGTCAATCACAGGGTGAGACGCGGTCATCATTCCATAGGAACTTAGATTTCACTAAGTCTTTTTGATGAGACACAGCGTCAATCACAGAGTGAACCTCGAATTGGTCTCGCTGAGTAAGACGCAAATAGGGCAGACGCGAGGGACGCAGCATTGTTTGCTGAAAGGACGCGATTTTGAGTCACGTGGACGCTCTTTAAAGCGCGGGTGAATGCCTTTTAATTTGAGAACGGTGACGCGGATTCTTAGACGCGGCTTTCCCATCTGCGTTTAATGCAGCCGGACGCGACTTTGCTGTCTGCGTTTGAGGCAGCCTGACTTAAAGATTTTTGTGAGATCTTTGACCGTCAAGTCTTCACTGACGATTGGACGTCAAGTCTTCACCGACGTTTGGGAAACCGGGTCATCCGTTGTTTTCCAAGGCGGTTGTCCACGCGTCAATTTTTTATTTGACTTGGGCGTTTTAAAGCTCTTTAATGCAAAATCGGCGCTGGCGGTTGGAAACCGGTGTCTGCAACGATTCCCAAAGCGATGCTCCACGCGTCAGTCCTCCATTGGGCTTTGATAGTCGTGCACGACGGTTCTGTTTGATGCACCATTATAGCAGTTATTAGGGTCTGCCTATAAATAGGGCTAACCCTCTTCCTTCAATCCAATCTTTGGACTGTTTTCTTTTTGAGAGCGAGCGCTCTGAGAACCTTCATCTTCTTCAGAGTATTGTCTCCATGGATGAGGATGGCTCTGTGGATGAAGATGACCTAGGGCTTGTATGCTCCTGTTTGGTCTCTTCGGGGCAGAGTGTCTCTCTGATCATCTTGCACGTCCGCGTTTGGATGCAGAGAGGCCGACTCTTGGTAGAGGCCTCTGTTGGTACGCCGTCCCAATTAGCCATGATATTTTAATCTACCACGGCCTGCACCTTGGCATCACCATTATCTGGACCCCCTCACGAAGTCTGTGTTGGTGCATTCCTTCTGGAATTTGCGCCACAGATTTAAACTTCTCTGGACGCGAGTGCAGGGGTCTTTGGCACTTGGCGCTGGCTTTGTTCACAAAGCTTGCGTTTCAAAGCCACTGTCTTGGCGCGTTTTATGGCTATTGCCTTAGCGCATTTTATAGCCACTGCCTTGGACGAATTCCCAAAAAGGTTTCAGACCCGAGTCTTGCAACTCTTGTTCACTCAACAAGGAGATGGCAACTTTCGGCGTCTGTGCCTTTTAGGCGTCTGTGCTTTCGACTTGGGCGTGGAATGGGACCGCGTTTTGATTCGCGTTTGTCTCTGCTGACGCAGCAGTTTGGCTCACCGCGCGGGTCATTCCCGCGTCTGCTTGGCTGACTGCGTGGATCATTCCCGCGTCTGCTTGGCTGACTGCGTGGATCATTCCCGCGTCTGCAGTCTGCATTTGTGACTTAGTTTTTCTCTGTTGAAGCATGCTAAGTTGCAGATTGTTCTGATTCCTTTTGTTTCATTCCTTGCAGGTAGACTTGCTGGTTTGCTGGGCCCCTGGAAGGATGCTTTGGCCGGCGAACTTGTTCGATGTTCACCTATAAGAGAGTATATTATGGTCCTCGTCACCTATAAGAGAGTATATTACATCTCTGAAGAGGACCCAACCCTCGCCAAGGTCTCTTCTGATCTGCTTCGCCATTCATGCCTGCTGGCAAGAGATGGTCAGCTATGCATGACGGCGATGAGGGTTCCGGCGGTTGCGGTGGCGGACAAGATCCTCTTCCTCTCCCACCCCAGAAGTGACATCAAGGACAGTCTATGTCCGTTGGATGGCCTGCTAGGGAAAGGGACGCTCCTGAACGAAGGGTTGCAGGACTTTCTGTTGCCACCAGACCTCAAGAATACCATTGCTCTTAGCTTAGTCAGTTAGGGCGCTTTCGATGTTTACATCATGCATCGTGGTGTAACCAGCTTCTATTGTAGCCACAAAACATCGCGCACTTGGAATCAGACGCGGTTTATGAGGAGCGAGTGCAACCTCTAGAGAGAGAGAGGGACTTCTTTGTACTCCTTAATTGTAACACTCAATCTTATTGTATAAGAGAGCGTTTTTACTACAACACTCCATCTTATTGTATAAGAGAGCGTTTTGTATCACTTTCATCTGTTTGGAAATAAATAAAAGCGACACTTTTCTTTTCGCCTCTTTCCTTGTCTTGAACTTTTTGTCTTAGACCTATAGAAGCAAAGAATCTCTGACTTTGTTAAAATTATGATGGTAACTTTAATAAGTCAAACTTTGTGGAGGAAGAGATCCTATTTCAGGAACTTTCACAGTACTGTCAGAGGTGTAATATTAACTTGACAGAGATGAAATAATTTTTAGTGACCTGCCACTTTATAAGAGAAAGCGACAAGTAGAATGGTACCCCCAGGGAGGGTGAACTTTTATCAAGTGTTTGGGATTAACTTGATTGAGCTCAACGGGGGATTTGAGGGGAACACTGTTGATGGTGTAGTATTAACCTAACAATGTTTTTAGGTAGACTTGTTATTCTGCTGAAGAGAATAACAAGTGGGACTAGACTCGTGGGGAATCTAGGAAAGTTTGTTACCGTCAGAGGTGTGATATTAACTTAACGGGTTGGAAGTGGTCTTGTCAGAAGTGTAATGTTAGCTTGACAAGGATGTGAGTCAGAGGTGTGATATTAACTTAACTCAGAAGTATCACTATCATAGGTGTAATGTTTAACTTGACAATGAGGGAATGCTAGAGGTGTAATGTTGAACTTAGCATTGGTCATCTCGGCTTGGATAAGGAAGTCCGAGGGAAAGTCATGGCTATAGGTGTATTGTTGAACTTAGCAATGACTTGGATGCTAGAGGTGTGGTGTTAACTTAGCATCATCCATTTCAGCTTCGATATGGAAGTCTGAAGAAGAGTGACTGTCAGAGGTGTAATATTAAACCTGGCAGAAACTTGATTACTGTTTAGAGGTGTGGTGTTGAACTTTAACAGCAATTTGTCAGAGGTGTGATGTTAACTTGACAAAGATTGACTCATGATAAGAGCAATTTTGAGGACCTGTCATTCTATTGGTGAGAATTGACAAGTGAAAATTTGAAGTTCCAGAGGTGTAGTGTTAACTTGGCAAAATTGAACTTTGGTACTCCGTGTAGAGTTGACAAGCAAAATTTGTACTCGACAAGGAATATTAAAAAGTTTCCATTACCAGAGGTATAGTGTTAACTTAGTAATGGTTGTATTTTGTAGACCTACCATTCTGTGGATGAGAATTGGTAGGGGATTTTGGAGGAAAGAGTGGAGCCAAGTCCACTTAGGATTTTTAGCAAACCCTCAGCTATCAACGGATTTGAGGTGCCTTTACCAACTACCGTTTGAGTTGGGCTAGCCATGCTATTCCCCTCAGCATGATGAGTTGTCGAAGACTGATGTTGGGCTTAAAAGCCAACATTTTCCTCTATCCTTAGCCGTTGGGGGCGTCAGATCAAATGAGAACATGTCCCTTAGGATTTTTAGCAAATCCTTAGCTGTCAACGGGTTTGATATGCCTTTACCAACTACCGTTTGAGTTGGGCTTGCCATGCTATTCCCCTCAGCATGATGAGTTGTCGAAGACTGATGTTGGGCTTAAAAGCCAACATTTTCCTCTATCCTTAGCCGTCGGAGGCGTCGGATGTTTTGATCAGAGGTGTACTTTTAACTTGATCGGCGGAAGGATATCATCTAGGGATAGTACTTCTTCAGGAACCTGCCGTTAATAGGCATCATGAGTGTATCGCCATTCGAGTTTATGAGGCGATATGATCCATTTGAGTAGACTGACTCTACTACAAATGGTCCTTCCCATTTGGGTTGGAATTTTCCTTTTGTCTTGTGCGTCATTACCATGGGTCTTCTGACGGCTAAGACTAGGTCGCCTTTCTTGAAAGTTCGCACTTTAACTTTCTTGTTGAAGGCTCTGGTGATTCGAGCCTGGTAGAGCTCGATTTGCTGTTGGGCTTGCAGACGCTTGTCGTCTAAGGCCTCCAGTTCCTGGAGTCGCTGTCGATGCTTCTCCTCTGTCGTCATCTCCGCTGTCAAGGCGACGCGTAGAGATAGAATTTGGATCTCTAGGGGAAGCACGGCTTCACATCCGTATATCAAGGAAACGGCGTGGCCTTAGTCGGGGTTCGCACAGTTGTGCGGTAAGCCCATAAGCATTCACCCAACTTGTCGTCCCAGTCTCGTTGACTTTTCGAGACGAACTTTTTGAGAAGCTTGCCAATAGTCTTGTTGAAAGCTTCTGCGAGGCCATTGGCGGCAGGATAGTATGCCGTTGAGGACACACTCTGGATTCTGAACTTAGCGCAGAATCTCTGGAAAGCCTGGCTGATGAACTGGGGTCCATTGTCATGGACAATTCGCCGAGGTACGCCGAAACGGTAAATAACGTGATGTTTCACGAACTTGATCACGTTCGACGACTTGACCTCCTTAAAAGGGATGGCTTCAGCCCATTTGGAGAAGTAATCGGTTATCGCCAGAATGAACCGATGTCCTTTTGATGATGCGGGCTGATAGGACCAACCACGTCCATGCCCCACATTTCGAATGGCCAGGTAGAGGCCGTAGAGTGGAGATAGCCTGGCGCTTGATGGATAAAGTCGCCATGCACTTGGCAGGCGTGACATTTCTTAGCATAAGTGACGGCATCGGCAATCATCTTAGGCCAATAGTAACCCAATCTTCGGAGTCGATGTGCCAGTTTTGGGCCAGGTTGATGGGCTCCACACATACCGTCGTGGGCCTCTTTCAATACTTCTGTGCTTCGTTTGGTGAGAGGCACCGGAGTAAGATCCCGTCATGCGATCGACGATACAATGTTCGCGTAATCGCATTATAATAGAATTTGGGGCTTTCCTTCGAATGGCAGCCGCTTCTTTGGCGTCCTCAGGCAGGATGCCATACAAGACGAAATCAATGTAGGGGAACCGCCAGTCTCTAGGCTCTGGACCGGTTGACGCTTCAAGTGCTTCTTCGCGGTGACGACCTCCATTGACTCCTGATAATCCTCGAGAGCATTTCTCGGGCAATACAGGTCGTGGCTGTAGACGAATATCTTCTCCATTGCTCCAGCTGGAAGAGCTAGGGAGGCAGCCAGGGATGCGAGTGCATCGGCGTGCGCATTTTGCCTGCGTGGTACATGGTCGATGTAGAAGCTTGTAAATCCCTCGGCCATGCGGACAGTTGCATTGTAATAGGTACCAAGTCTTCATGTCTGACTTCGTACTCCCCGCGAACTTGGCTGACGATGAGTTTAGAGTCACCGTATGCCTCGAGATTTTTAACGCCAATCTCATCGGCGAATTGCATCCCATCAAAAGAGCGTTGTATTCCGCCACATTATTGGAACAAGGCTCGGTCAGTGAGACAGCTCGGGGGATCACATAATTTTGTGGGGAGACAAGTACTACTCCTACCCCCGCCACTACGTGTCCCTTGGGGTTTGTCCTTGATGCACCGTCGAAGAAAAGTTGCCACACTTGACTTTCGAACGATGTCTGAGTCAGTAGACTGAAAACACCTAGAGGGGGGTGAATAGGTGTAATTGCTAATCTAAGAAACTCAATGCAAACTAAGTGCGCTAAATGCGGAAGCTAATGCAAATGTTGCACAAACTTGATACACTACAACAAGTGTAGCCGAATTCCCTTGCGAGGCTCTGGACTAACTCCTCTTGATTCCCCTTGAAATGGTTGAGGTGCTATGTGAAGCTCTTGTTGGATGAGTACAAGTTAGGCACACACACACAAGCAATCCAAGCAATATAAAATACACACAATCAAACCAAGCATATAAGAATGAACAGCAATATGAATAAATGCAAGGCAATATGAAATATGCACAACACAAGCAATGTATAAGATATGTATGCAATGAATGAATGATGCTTGCACAAAGTAAAGAGAGTAAGGGTTAGAGAGACAATGGATCAAACGCTAACACAAAGATTTGTTTCGAGGTTCGAGTACCCAACTCTACATCCCCGCCTACACCACCGTGTAGGATTTCCCAATCCACTATAGGAGTACCAAACTCCTCTCTCAACCTTACAAAGCCACCGAGGCTATACAACCACAATCCACCTCTACCGAAGAGGGATACGGCCCGTAGCCAACAACAACAAACACCTCTACCTAAGAGGCTCACAAACCAATCACCCGATCACCTCTACCGAAGAGGGATACAACAAGAATAAGGGTGTACAACTTAGAGGTTTACAACAAACAACCTCAAACTCTTCTCTTTCTTTTCTCTTTTCTTTTTCCACAAAAACAAAATCCTAATAGTTTAGGATAGGTGATAGCTCAAGTGTGGAAACAAGGTGTTTTTGGAAACCAGCAACAAAGAAAAACTATTTGGGAAATCACTTGTAAATGTTAGAAAATGAAAAACAAAACAATCTCCCAAAACCCTAGCTTTCTTTGATTTCCAAAAAACCAAAAACAAATAAGATGAAATCTTTTTGACTTAAAAACTCTTTTAAAAACTCTTTTAAACTCTTCAGAAAACTGAAAATTTTTAGCTCAAAAATTCTTATCTAAAACAATGGAGAAATGGGGTATATATAGCCCCTAGGAAAAACTAGCCGTTAGGCTGATGTGGCAGTCTGACCAACTGCCGGTCGACCGGCCCGGTCGACCGCCAACGGTCAAAAATGTGACCGTTGGGCAGCAGCGGTCGACCGGTCCGGTCGACCGAAAATTCCCGAGAGCAGAGCTCTCAACCCGGTCGACCGGCCCGGTCGACCGTCCACTGTGCCTAACAGACGTGCACGTCTGTGCACATCGGTCGACCGGCCCGGTCGACCGGCCCTTGGTGCGGTCGACCGGTCCGGTCGACCGTACTGGCCTGGCAGGCACAGTGCAGAACTGCACAGATACGGGATTTGAAAATAGGTCTTTTCACTCAATAAAAATCCCATAAATTCACAGTAAATCTAAAAAATAGTTTTAATCACAATAAAAATTGTTTTTCTAAAAAATGTTTTTCTAAAACTTGTTTTATCATTTTATGTTAAAACATAAACATGTGATAAAAATTTCAAGACAATATATCAACATATCAATTCATTTTTGAGTCTTGCAAATTTTATCAAAAATAAAACCTTGTATTTTGTCAAACTTGATTTTTCCAAAACATGAATAGGGATATCAAAATAAGTTTGTTTACCAGTTAAAGCATGTATGTATAAATAGAAAACATCTACTATACATATAACATATGTAAACTTGTTTTGATCTATTATTCATGAAAACCAAAAACCAAATCATGAAACGTGTGTGTTTTGTGTTCACTTGAGCATATCAACTAAACTAAGCTTTACAAATGGATCTAAAACTCTATCTAAACTAGGATACCTAAGTCTTCTTGTCGATCTTCCATCTTCAAGTAGACTTGGTCCAAACTCCGTGATTCTCCAAGTGCAAAGGTATGATCTTTAAGCTTTGGCACCGGAATCATCATGAATAGCTTCTAATCATCTTGTTGAAGCTAATCACCAACCTAATATCCTGTTAATGATCTGAAACTTAGAAACACAAGAATATTAGTAAACATAACTACATGAGTGTTGATCATCATCAAAACTAGAGTGGAAGGCCATTGGGCCAACAATCTCCCCTTTTTGATGATGACAAAACTCATGGAGTTATATATGCATGGATTAAAGTTAAGCTTCAAAGAAGCTCCCCCTTAACTCATGCATCACAATAAACATAATAGATATGCAATGAAAGCACATGATACTAAACAAAAGCATGCATCATATCTTATTATCTATCCCTATGCATGAACTTGGTATATGCAAAAACACAATCATGCATATATAAAAACAAAACTCAAATTCTTCTCCCCCTTTTTGTCAATCATCAACAAAGGGGTAATCAAAACCATAAATAAAACGAGGGGTAAAAAATCTTTCTTCCCCTTTATGTCAAACAAAACAATAAAATACAATGTTCTCCCCCTTTTTGTCTAAAACAAAAACAAAGTCAATAAGGGGTGACTACAAACATGATATCAATTTAAAAAATATGTCAATGAAGTATCTTGATACCAATAAACAAGGATCAATATATGTTATATGCTATATACATTCATGAAGAGGAAGACGCTAAGTTAGCTTCCCTACACATATGCATTACATGAAGAAGGGATGACAAGCCCCAATTCACATAACACATATTATGTAATGCATAAGAGGAGATGTGAAGCTCCCCCTACACACGTGTACCACATAAAGAAGAGATGTTAAGCTCTTCAATACACAATACACTCAACATGAATCTATATGCATATAGTCAATACAAATCAAAACTTTTGTATTTTTTTTTTTAAAAATAGATACCAATTTTAAGTAAAAACACATGAAACATCTTGATATCATAATAAATTTTGAGTGTCTAAATAAAAATTTGATACCAATTGTAAGAATATATTTCATTTTGAAAATCTATAAACAAATTTGATGTTGATATCATATGTTCAAAATAACAACTTTTAATCATAAAGAGTGGGAGTACAAATACCAATTGAAATACAAAATCAAATTTTCTCCCCCTTTATGAAAAACAAACTAAAGACATGCATAGTCTTGATAACAATTTAAAAGTAATCAATTTAAACAAAATTGAAACTCAAGCACTAGCATAAACACAAACATATATATGTATGAAAGATAGATACCAATAGAAATTGATATACTTGGAATTTAAAGCATACATACATACAAAACATATATGAGTATACAAGAAGATCAAAATGATACCAATTGAAAAAGTTCAATGATACCAATTGACATAACAATAAGTTCAAGTGTATACATCATATTATCTACCACCCAATCATAATTCAAGTTTTTAAAGATTTTCAATTTAGGGCATACATGAACATGATCTCCCATCCTACCGCCCTTCGATGGTAGGGGTTTTCAAAGATAGATTTGTAGATGTAGTTTTGTTTGAAATCTCTACCAAAGTGAAGAACATCGCAACTAGTTAAATGGAAAACTTGTTAACTAGTACGAAATCCTTCAAGTAAGGAATAAAACAAAATAGTTTTTCATGAAGTAAGAAATCCACATAATAATCAACACTCTAATCCAATTAAGCATAAATATGTCTCATGAAAAACAAAACATGAGCAAGCAATAGATGTGAGTGTACAAATAAAGTGTGAATATCATACTCATGAAAATATTTTCATTAAGCTCAATTAATCCTTAAAACACGAAGTCATCAAAACTATCTAATCTTCAAGGCATATGTATGTCTAATACAAACTAAAGTATACATACATATCCAAAACTCAACGAGTCCACTAAATATATGCATGAAGGCACGTGGCTCAAAAAGGATACTCATGTATAGTCAATAGTTTGGATAAGATAGACATATACATGAAGTTAAATATTGAACACATGAAAAACATGAAAATCATGATAAGCTAAATTTTCATCAAGGCAATTTCATTTCAAGGTATATATATGAATTGTCAATACACTAAGTATACATACATATCCTAAACACAATTTGAGTCCATAATATAGATTTGCATGAAAGGCAAATGACTCAAGGGGTATACATGTATATCTTAAAGTTTGGCAATACAAACATATACATGAAGTGAAACACACAATCATAAAACAAATTCAAAAATGGAATACAAGTTTAAAATGTATGAATCATCAAAACTAGACTATACTAGCACATCTAATGGGTTCAAATAAGCATTCAATTCAAACATATATAGATTTATTTGTGGCCCACTATATGTACAAGTATAAATCCTAGTCTTAATGAAAACTAACATCTAAACAAGTAATCTTAACATGAAGCATCAAAAACAAGATAAAAATCATCATGATAAAACTAAAACATGATTATTATGTAAATTCACATGTATTAGATTCATGATGTACATTATAGTTTAAACAAAAAGTGAGAACACTAAGTATGAGTTCATATAAGCAAGTGTGTCTCAAATACTATACATGTATGTCAAGGATCTAATAAACATGGCATGTACATACTAATCCATAGACAATGAAAACATGCTATAAAACAAATGAATATGAAAGCATGTAAATAAATAATACGGAGTTAGGAATCGTTACCAAAACCTAGAAGGCAACTCTCCTTGTCTCCAAAACTTGGTGGTCCTCTCCACCAACTCTTCCCTTGAAAGTGATGCATCCAATAGATTTCCTTTAAGTCCGGAACGCATCCACTCCAAGGTGCTATCACTCTCACGTCATGTGAGAGCCCACACCTACATCAAAAACAATAGGAGGGGTGGTCTTTGGTACCCACATCTTGTTGGGTCCATGGGGGTTAGTCCCTTCTCTAACCCAAACAAATTTCTTTGCTAAATTAGTAGTATGTAATCTATCAAAACAAAATTTAGCAAGGTGGCCCTTACGTCCACAATGTGTACATGTGTACACATGAGCATACTTGTGTTGATGGTGTCCGTGTGAAGCATGTGTATGCCGTGAAGGGTGTGCATGCATAAATGATGGAACTTGTTTCTTTCGAATCAAGGATTCCAAATGTGTATGGTTCTTAGCACATTGGCTCATAGTGGAGCCCAAACAATCCATTTTCTTCTTTAACAAATTTATATCATTCTCAAGCATAGAAGAAGTGGAACATGCAATGGGTGATTTAGGTGAAACTACCCTAGCATGGCAAACATGAGAATCAATCTTATTATGTAAAACATTATTTTTCTCTAAACAAGCATTCAAGTCATTTGAAATAGAAATAATTTTGTTTTTCAAAGCAACATTCTCTTTTAAAACAAAATCAATTTTAGAAGACAAGTTTTCATTCTTCTTTAAAAGGTTTTCACAATCATTTTTATTTTTCAAAAATTCATTTTCTTTTAATACAAGATTAAGTTGAGATCTTAATGAATCCCTATCATTAGAGATCTCCTCTTTCTCTTGCAAAGCAATATTAAGTCTAGAATTCAAACACTTATTTTCTTTTTCTATTCCTAGACTTTTCTTTTTCAAAATCTTATACTTCTCAATTAATTTTTCACAAACAATTGAAAGTTCTTCATTCAAAGCATGTGGATCAACAATATCATTTCTTGAAGAACTAGCATCATCATCACTATCATAGTGGGGTTCCGAATGTACCTCAAGGGAGTCATTCCCTTGGACCATGAAGCATTGAGAATCGGATTCTCCACTAAATTCCTCTTCTTGGATTTGGACTTGAAGCTTGGAGGTGTTGGTGGTTGTTGTCAACTTGTTCCACACTGCAAAAGCGGAATCAAGATTAGAAACACACATAAGATAATCTTTAGGTAATGTGCTTCTAATAGCCTCTAGGGCTTGTGCATTGGCCCCTATATGATTACCATCACCAAGATAACATCTCTTGGTGGCGGCAAGGAAGACATGCAAACCTAGGGTCTTTAGGTACATGGACATCCTATACTTCCAAACATCAATGTTGGAAGGGTCAAAGCTAGGAGGGGTCATGAAGTCCATGGTAAACTATATATGAATGTGCAAACAAACAAATGCAAATGAGATTAGCAAGCAAATGGATCACTCCTAGGATGTTAAGCCTAAGTATCAGGAGCACTAGCTCTGATACCAATTGAAAAACACCTAGAGGGGGGTGAATAGGTGTAATTGCTAATCTAAGAAACTCAATGCAAACTAAGTGCGCTAAATGCGGAAGCTAATGCAAATGTTGCACAAACTTGATACACTACAACAAGTGTAGCCGAATTCCCCTTGCGAGGCTCTGGACTAACTCCTCTTGATTCCCCTTGAAATGGGTTGAGGTGCTATGTGAAGCTCTTGTTGGATGAGTACAAGTTAGGCACACACACACAAGCAATCCAAGCAATATAAAATACACACAATCAAGCCAAGCATATAAGAATGAATAGCAATATGAATAAATGCAAGACAATATGAAATATGCACAACACAAGCAATGTATAAGATATGTATGCAAAGAATGAATGATGCTTGCACAAAGTAAAGAGAGTAAGGGTTAGAGAGACAATGGATCAAACGCTAACACAAAGATTTGTTTCGAGGTTCGAGTACCCAACTCTACATCCCCGCCTACACCACCGTGTAGGATTTCCCAATCCACTATAGGAGTACCAAACTCCTCTCTCAACCTTACAAAGCCACCGAGGCTATACAACCACAATCCACCTCTACCGAAGAGGGATACGGCCCGTAGCCAACAACAACAAACACCTCTACCTAAGAGGCTCACAAACCAATCACCCGATCACCTCTACCGAAGAGGGATACAACAAGAATAAGGGTGTACAACTTAGAGGTTTACAACAAACAACCTCAAACTCTTCTCTTTCTTTTTCTCTTTTCTTTTTCCACAAAAACAAAATCCTAATAGTTTAGGATAGGTGATAGCTCAAGTGTGGAAACAAGGTGTTTTTGGAAACCAGCAACAAAGAAAAACTATTTGGGAAATCACTTGTAAATGTTAGAAAATGAAAAACAAAACAATCTCCCAAAACCCTAGCTTTCTTTGATTTTCCAAAAACCCAAAAACAAATAAGATGAAATCTTTTTGACTTAAAAACTCTTTTAAAAACTCTTTTAAACTCTTCAGAAAACTGAAAATTTTTAGCTCAAAAATTCTTATCTAAAACAATGGAGAAATGGGGTATATATAGCCCCTAGGAAAAACTAGCCGTTAGGCTGATGTGGCAGTCTGACCAACTGCCGGTCGACCGGCCCGGTCGACCGCCAACGGTCAAAAATGTGACCGTTGGGCAGCAGCGGTCGACCGGTCCGGTCGACCGAAAATTCCCGAGAGCAGAGCTCTCAACCCGGTCGACCGGCCCGGTCGACCGTCCACTGTGCCTAACAGACGTGCACGTCTGTGCACATCGGTCGACCGGCCCGGTCGACCGGCCCTTGGTGCGGTCGACCGGTCCGGTCGACCGTACTGGCCTGGCAGGCACAGTGCAGAACTGCACAGATACGGGATTTGAAAATAGGTCTTTTCACTCAATAAAAATCCCATAAATTCACAGTAAATCTAAAAAATAGTTTTAATCACAATAAAAATTGTTTTTCTAAAAAATGTTTTTCTAAAACTTGTTTTATCATTTTATTTTAAAACATAAACATGTGATAAAAATTCAAGACAATATATCAACATATCAATTCATTTTTGAGTCTTGCAAATTTTATCAAAATAAAACCTTGTATTTTGTCAAACTTGATTTTTCCAAAACATGAATAGGGATATCAAAATAAGTTTGTTTACCAAGTTAAAGCATGTATGTATAAATAGAAAACATCTACTATACATATAACATATGTAAACTTGTTTTGATCTATTATTCATGAAAACCAAAAACCAAATCATGAAACGTGTGTGTTTGTGTTCACTTGAGCATATCAACTAAACTAAGCTTTACAAATGGATCTAAAACTCTATCTAAACTAGGATACCTAAGTCTTCTTGTCGATCTTCCATCTTCAAGTAGACTTGGTCCAAACTCCGTGATTCTCCAAGTGCAAAGGTATGATCTTTAAGCTTTGGCACCGGAATCATCATGAATAGCTTCTAATCATCTTGTTGAAGCTAATCACCAACCTAATATCCTGTTAATGATCTGAAACTTAGAAACACAAGAATATTAGTAAACATAACTACATGAGTGTTGATCATCATCAAAACTAGAGTGGAAGGCCATTGGGCCAACAATCTCCCCCTTTTTGATGATGACAAAACTCATGGAGTTATATATGCATGGATTAAAGTTAAGCTTCAAAGAAGCTCCCCCTTAACTCATGCATCACAATAAACATAATAGATATGCAATGAAAGCACATGATACTAAACAAAAGCATGCATCATATCTTATTATCTATCCCTATGCATGAACTTGGTATATGCAAAAACACAATCATGCATATATAAAAACAAAACTCAAATTCTTCTCCCCCTTTTTGTCAATCATCAACAAAGGGGTAATCAAAACCATAAATAAAACGAGGGGTAAAAAATCTTTCTTCCCCTTTATGTCAAACAAAACAATAAAATACAATGTTCTCCCCCTTTTTGTCTAAAACAAAAACAAAGTCAATAAGGGGTGACTACAAACATGATATCAATTTAAAAAATATGTCAATGAAGTATCTTGATACCAATAAACAAGGATCAATATATGTTATATGCTATATACATTCATGAAGAGGAAGACGCTAAGTTAGCTTCCCTACACATATGCATTACATGAAGAAGGGATGACAAGCCCCAATTCACATAACACATATTATGTAATGCATAAGAGGAGATGTGAAGCTCCCCTACACACGTGTACCACATAAAGAAGAGATGTTAAGCTCTTCAATACACAATACACTCAACATGAATCTATATGCATATAGTCAATACAAATCAAAACTTTTGTATTTTTTTTTAAAAAATAGATACCAATTTTAAGTAAAAAACACATGAAACATCTTGATATCATAATAAATTTTGAGTGTCTAAATAAAAATTTGATACCAATTGTAAGAATATATTTCATTTTGAAAATCTATAAACAAATTTGATGTTGATATCATATGTTCAAAATAACAACTTTTAATCATAAGAGTGGGAGTACAAATACCAATTGAAATACAAAATCAAATTTTCTCCCCTTTATGAAAAACAAACTAAAGACATGCATAGTCTTGATAACAATTTAAAAGTAATCAATTTAAACAAAATTGAAACTCAAGCACTAGCATAAACACAAACATATATATGTATGAAAGATAGATACCAATAGAAATTGATATACTTGAAATTTAAAGCATACATACATACAAACATATATGAGTATACAAGAAGATCAAAATGATACCAATTGAAAAAGTTCAATGATACCAATTGACATAACAATAAGTTCAAGTGTATACATCATATTATCTACCACCCAATCATAATTCAAGTTTTTAAAGATTTTCAATTAGGGCATACATGAACATGATCTCCCATCCTACCGCCCTTCGATGGTAGGGGTTTTCAAAGATAGATTTGTAGATGTAGTTTTGTTTGAAAATCTCTACCAAAGTGAAGAACATCGCAACTAGTTAAATGGAAAACTTGTTAACTAGTACGAAATCCTTCAAGTAAGGAATAAAACAAAATAGTTTTTCATGAAGTAAGAAATCCACATAATAATCAACACTCTAATCCATTAAGCATAAATATGTCTCATGAAAAACAAAACATGAGCAAGCAATAGATGTGAGTGTACAAATAAAGTGTGAATATCATACTCATGAAAATATTTTCATTAAGCTCAATTAATCCTTAAAACACGAAGTCATCAAAACTATCTAATCTTCAAGGCATATGTATGTCTAATACAAACTAAAGTATACATACATATCCAAAACTCAACGAGTCCACTAAATATATGCATGAAGGCACGTGGCTCAAAAAGGATACTCATGTATAGTCAATAGTTTGGATAAGATAGACATATACATGAAGTTAAATATTGAACACATGAAAAACATGAAAATCATGATAAGCTAAATTTTCATCAAGGCAATTTTCATTTCAAGGTATATGTATGAATTGTCAATACACTAAGTATACATACATATCCCTAAACACAATTTGAGTCCATAATATAGATTTGCATGAAAGGCAAATGACTCAAGGGGTATACATGTATATCTTAAAGTTTGGCAATACAAACATATACATGAAGTGAAACACACAATCATAAAACAAATTCAAAAATGGAATACAAGTTTAAAATGTATGAATCATCAAAACTAGACTATACTAGCACATCTAATGGGTTCAAATAAGCATTCAATTCAAACATATATAGATTTATTTGTGGCCCACTATATGTACAAGTATAAATCCTAGTCTTAATGAAAACTAACATCTAAACAAGTAATCTTAACATGAAGCATCAAAAACAAGATAAAAATCATCATGATAAAACTAAAACATGATTATTATGTAAATTCACATGTATTAGATTCATGATGTACATTATAGTTTAAACAAAAAGTGAGAACACTAAGTATGAGTTCATATAAGCAAGTGTGTCTCAAATACTATACATGTATGTCAAGGATCTAATAAACATGGCATGTACATACTAATCCATAGACAATGAAAACATGCTATAAAACAAATGAATATGAAAGCATGTAAATAAATAATACGGAGTTAGGAATCGTTACCAAAACCTAGAAGGCAACTCTCCTTGTCTCCAAAACTTGGTGGTCCTCTCCACCAACTCTTCCCTTGAAAGTGATGCATCCAATAGATTTCCTTTAAGTCCGGAACGCATCCACTCCAAGGTGCTATCACTCTCACGTCATGTGAGAGCCCACACCTACATCAAAAACAATAGGAGGGGTGGTCTTTGGTACCCACATCTTGTTGGGTCCATGGGGGTTAGTCCCTTCTCTAACCCAAACAAATTTCTTTGCTAAATTAGTAGTATGTAATCTATCAAAACAAAATTTAGCAAGGTGGCCCTTACGTCCACAATGTGTACATGTGTACACATGAGCATACTTGTGTTGATGGTGTCCGTGTGAAGCATGTGTATGCCGTGACGGGTGTGCATGCATAAATGATGGAACTTGTTTCTTTCGAATCAAGGATTCCAAATGTGTATGGTTCTTAGCACATTGGCTCATAGTGGAGCCCAAACAATCCATTTTCTTCTTTAACAAATTTATATCATTCTCAAGCATAGAAGAAGTGGAACATGCAATGGGTGATTTAGGTGAAACTACCCTAGCATGGCAAACATGAGAATCAATCTTATTATGTAAAACATTATTTTTCTCTAAACAAGCATTCAAGTCATTTGAAATAGAAATAATTTTATTTTTCAAAGCAACATTCTCTTTTAAAACAAAATCAATTTTAGAAGACAAGTTTTCATTCTTCTTTAAAAGGTTTTCACAATCATTTTTATTTTTCAAAAATTCATTTTCTTTTAATACAAGATTAAGTTGAGATCTTAATGAATCCCTATCATTAGAGATCTCCTCTTTCTCTTGCAAAGCAATATTAAGTCTAGAATTCAAACACTTATTTTCTTTTTCTATTCCTAGACTTTTCTTTTTCAAATCTTATACTTCTCAATTAATTTTTCACAAACAATTGAAAGTTCTTCATTCAAAGCATGTGGATCAACAATATCATTTCTTGAAGAACTAGCATCATCATCACTATCATAGTGGGGTTCCGAATGTACCTCAAGGGAGTCATTCCCTTGGACCATGAAGCATTGAGAATCGGATTCTCCACTAAATTCCTCTTCTTGGATTTGGACTTGAAGCTTGGAGGTGTTGGTGGTTGTTGTCAACTTGTTCCACACTGCAAAAGCGGAATCAAGATTAGAAACACACATAAGATAATCTTTAGGTAATGTGCTTCTAATAGCCTCTAGGGCTTGTGCATTGGCCCCTATATGATTACCATCACCAAGATAACATCTCTTGGTGGCGGCAAGGAAGACATGCAAACCTAGGGTCTTTAGGTACATGGACATCCTATACTTCCAAACATCAATGTTGGAAGGGTCAAAGCTAGGAGGGGTCATGAAGTCCATGGTAAACTATATATGAATGTGCAAACAAACAAATGCAAATGAGATTAGCAAGCAAATGGATCACTCCTAGGATGTTAAGCCTAAGTATCAGGAGCACTAGCTCTGATACCAATTGAAAAACACCTAGAGGGGGGTGAATAGGTGTAATTGCTAATCTAAGAAACTCAATGCAAACTAAGTGCGCTAAATGCGGAAGCTAATGCAAATGTTGCACAAACTTGATACACTACAACAAGTGTAGCCGAATTCCCCTTGCGAGGCTCTGGACTAACTCCTCTTGATTCCCCTTGAAATGGGTTGAGGTGCTATGTGAAGCTCTTGTTGGATGAGTACAAGTTAGGCACACACACACAAGCAATCCAAGCAATATAAAATACACACAATCAAGCCAAGCATATAAGAATGAATAGCAATATGAATAAATGCAAGGCAATATGAAATATGCACAACACAAGCAATGTATAAGATATGTATGCAATGAATGAATGATGCTTGCACAAAGTAAAGAGAGTAAGGGTTAGAGAGACAATGGATCAAACGCTAACACAAAGATTTGTTTTGAGGTTCGAGTACCCAACTCTACATCCCCGCCTACACCACCGTGTAGGATTTCCCAATCCACTATAGAAGTACCAAACTCCTCTCTCAACTTACAAAGCCACCGAGGCTATACAACCACAATCCACCTCTACCGAAGAGGGATACGGCCCGTAGCCAACAACAACAAACACCTCTACCTAAGAGGCTCACAAACCAATCACCCGATCACCTCTACCGAAGAGGGATACAATAAGAATAAGGGTGTACAACTTAGAGGTTTACAACAAACAACCTCAAACTCTTCTCTTTCTTTTTCTCTTTTCTTTTTCCACAAAAACAAAATCCTAATAGTTTAGGATAGGTGATAGCTCAAGTGTGGAAACAAGGTGTTTTTGGAAACCAGCAACAAAGAAAAACTATTTGGGAAATCACTTGTAAATGTTAGAAATGAAAAACAAAACAATCTCCCAAAACCCTAGCTTTCTTTGATTTTCCAAAAACCCAAAAACAAATAAGATGAAATCTTTTTGACTTAAAAACTCTTTTAAAAACTCTTTTAAACTCTTCAGAAAACTGAAAATTTTTAGCTCAAAAATTCTTATCTAAAACAATGGAGAAATGGGGTATATATAGCCCCTAGGAAAAACTAGCCGTTAGGCTGATGTGGCAGTCTGACCAACTGCCGGTCGACCGGCCCGGTCGACCGCCAACGGTCAAAAATGTGACCGTTGGGCAGCAGCGGTCGACCGGTCCGGTCGACCGAAAATTCCCGAGAGCAGAGCTCTCAACCCGGTCGACCGGCCCGGTCGACCGTCCACTGTGCCTAACAGACGTGCACGTCTGTGCACATCGGTCGACCGGCCCGGTCGACCGGCCCTTGGTGCGGTCGACCGGTCCGGTCGACCGTACTGGCCTGGCAGGCACAGTGCAGAACTGCACAGATACGGGATTTGAAAATAGGTCTTTTCACTCAATAAAAATCCCATAAATTCACAGTAAATCTAAAAAATAGTTTTAATCACAATAAAAATTGTTTTCTAAAAAATGTTTTTCTAAAACTTGTTTTATCATTTTATGTTAAAACATAAACATGTGATAAAATTTCAAGACAATATATCAACATATCAATTCATTTTTGAGTCTTGCAAATTTTATCAAAAATAAAACCTTGTATTTTGTCAAACTTGATTTTTCCAAAACATGAATAGGGATATCAAAATAAGTTTGTTTACCAAGTTAAAGCATGTATGTATAAATAGAAAACATCTACTATACATATAACATATGTAAACTTGTTTTGATCTATTATTCATGAAAACCAAAAACCAAATCATGAAACGTGTGTGTTTTGTGTTCACTTGAGCATATCAACTAAACTAAGCTTTACAAATGGATCTAAAACTCTATCTAAACTAGGATACCTAAGTCTTCTTGTCGATCTTCCATCTTCAAGTAGACTTGGTCCAAACTCCGTGATTCTCCAAGTGCAAAGGTATGATCTTTAAGCTTTGGCACCGGAATCATCATGAATAGCTTCTAATCATCTTATTGAAGCTAATCACCAACCTAATATCCTGTTAATGATCTGAAACTTAGAAACACAAGAATATTAGTAAACATAACTACATGAGTGTTGATCATCATCAAAACTAGAGTGGAAGGCCATTGGGCCAACAATCTCCCCTTTTTGATGATGACAAAACTCATGGAGTTATATATGCATGGATTAAAGTTAAGCTTCAAAGAAGCTCCCCCTTAACTCATGCATCACAATAAACATAATAGATATGCAATGAAAGCACATGATACTAAACAAAAGCCTGCATCATATCTTATTATCTATCCCTATGCATGAACTTGGTATATGCAAAAACACAATCATGCATATATAAAACAAAACTCAAATTCTTCTCCCCCTTTTTGTCAATCATCAACAAAGGGGTAATCAAAACCATAAATAAAACGAGGGGTAAAAAATCTTTCTTCCCCTTTATGTCAAACAAAACAATAAAATACAATGTTCTCCCCCTTTTTGTCTAAAACAAAAACAAAGTCAATAAGGGGTGACTACAAACATGATATCAATTTAAAAAATATGTCAATGAAGTATCTTGATACCAATAAACAAGGATCAATATATGTTATATGCTATATACATTCATGAAGAGGAAGACGCTAAGTTAGCTTCCCTACACATATGCATTACATGAAGAAGGGATGACAAGCCCCAATTCACATAACACATATTATGTAATGCATAAGAGGAGATGTGAAGCTCCCCTACACACGTGTACCACATAAAGAAGAGATGTTAAGCTCTTCAATACACAATATACTCAACATGAATCTATATGCATATAGTCAATACAAATCAAAACTTTTGTATTTTTTTTTAAAAAATAGATACCAATTTTAAGTAAAAACACATGAAACATCTTGATATCATAATAAATTTTGAGTGTCTAAATAAAAATTGATACCAATTGTAAGAATATATTTCATTTTGAAAATCTATAAACAAATTTGATGTTGATATCATATGTTCAAAATAACAACTTTTAATCATAAAGAGTGGGAGTACAAATACCAATTAAAATACAAAATCAAATTTTCTCCCCCTTTATGAAAAACAAACTAAAGACATGCATAGTCTTGATAACAATTTAAAAGTAATCAATTTAAACAAAATTGAAACTCAAGCACTATCATAAACACAAACATATATATGTATGAAAGATAGATACCAATAGAAATTGATATACTTGAAATTTAAAGCATACATACATACAAAACATATATGAGTATACAAGAAGATCAAAATGATACCAATTGAAAAAGTTCAATGATACCAATTGACATAACAATAAGTTCAAGTGTATACATCATATTATCTACCACCCAATCATAATTCAAGTTTTTAAAGATTTTCAATTTAGGGCATACATGAACATGATCTCCCATCCTACCGCCCTTCGATGGTAGGGGTTTTCAAAGATAGATTTGTAGATGTAGTTTTGTTTGAAAATCTCTACCAAAGTGAAGAACATCGCAACTAGTTAAATGGAAAACTTGTTAACTAGTACGAAATCCTTCAAGTAAGGAATAAAACAAAATAGTTTTTCATGAAGTAAGAAATCCACATAATAATCAACACTCTAATCCAATTAAGCATAAATATGTCTCATGAAAAACAAAACATGAGCAAGCAATAGATGTGAGTGTACAAATAAAGTGTGAATATCATACTCATGAAAATATTTTCATTAAGCTCAATTAATCCTTAAAACACGAAGTCATCAAAACTATTTAATCTTCAAGGCATATGTATGTCTAATACAAACTAAAGTATACATACATATCCAAAACTCAACGAGTCCACTAAATATATGCATGAAGGCACGTGGCTCAAAAAGGATACTCATGTATAGTCAATAGTTTGGATAAGATAGACATATACATGAAGTTAAATATTGAACACATGAAAAAACATGAAAATCATGATAAGCTAAATTTTCATCAAGGCAATTTTCATTTCAAGGTATATGTATGAATTGTCAATACACTAAGTATACATACATATCCCTAAACACAATTTGAGTCCATAATATAGATTTGCATGAAAGGCAAATGACTCAAGGGGTATACATGTATATCTTAAAGTTTGGCAATACAAACATATACATGAAGTGAAACACACAATCATAAAACAAATTCAAAAATGGAATACAAGTTTAAAATGTATGAATCATCAAAACTAGACTATACTAGCACATCTAATGGGTTCAAATAAGCATTCAATTCAAACATATATAGATTTATTTGTGGCCCACTATATGTACAAGTATAAATCCTAGTCTTAATGAAAACTAACATCTAAACAAGTAATCTTAACATGAAGCATCAAAAACAAGATAAAAATCATCATGATAAAACTAAAACATGATTATTATGTAAATTCACATGTATTAGATTCATGATGTACATTATAGTTTAAACAAAAAGTGAGAACACTAAGTATGAGTTCATATAAGCAAGTGTGTCTCAAATACTATACATGTATGTCAAGGATCTAATAAACATGGCATGTACATACTAATCCATAGACAATGAAAACATGCTATAAAACAAATGAATATGAAAGCATGTAAATAAATAATACGGAGTTAGGAATCGTTACCAAAACCTAGAAGGCAACTCTCATTGTCTCCAAAACTTGGTGGTCCTCTCCACCAACTCTTCCCTTGAAAGTGATGCATCCAATAGATTTCCTTTAAGTCCGGAACGCATCCACTCCAAGGTGCTATCACTCTCACGTCATGTGAGAGCCCACACCTACATCAAAAACAATAGGAGGGGTGGTCTTTGGTACCCACATCTTGTTGGGTCCATGGGGGTTAGTCCCTTCTCTAACCCAAACAAATTTCTTTGCTAAATTAGTAGTATGTAATCTATCAAAACAAAATTTAGCAAGGTGGCCCTTACGTCCACAATGTGTACATGTGTACACATGAGCATACTTGTGTTGATGGTGTCCGTGTGAAGCATGTGTATGCCGTGAAGGGTGTGCATGCATAAATGATGGAACTTGTTTCTTTCGAATCAAGGATTCCAAATGTGTATGGTTCTTAGCACATTGGCTCATAGTGGAGCCCAAACAATCCATTTTCTTCTTTAACAAATTTATATCATTCTCAAGCATAGAAGAAGTGGAACATGCAATGGGTGATTTAGGTGAAACTACCCTAGCATGGCAAACATGAGAATCAATCTTATTATGTAAAACATTATTTTTCTCTAAACAAGCATTCAAGTCATTTGAAATAGAAATAATTTTGTTTTTCAAAGCAACATTCTCTTTTAAAACAAAATCAATTTTAGAAGACAAGTTTTCATTCTTCTTTAAAAGGTTTTCACAATCATTTTTATTTTTCAAAAATTCATTTTCTTTTAATACAAGATTAAGTTGAGATCTTAATGAATCCCTATCATTAGAGATCTCCTCTTTCTCTTGCAAAGCAATATTAAGTCTAGAATTCAAACACTTATTTTCTTTTTCTATTCCTAGACTTTTCTTTTTCAAAATCTTATACTTCTCAATTAATTTTTCACAAACAATTGAAAGTTCTTCATTCAAAGCATGTGGATCAACAATATCATTTCTTGAAGAACTAGCATCATCATCACTATCATAGTGGGGTTCCGAATGTACCTCAAGGGAGTCATTCCCTTGGACCATGAAGCATTGAGAATCGGATTCTCCACTAAATTCCTCTTCTTGGATTTGGACTTGAAGCTTGGAGGTGTTGGTGGTTGTTGTCAACTTGTTCCACACTGCAAAAGCGGAATCAAGATTAGAAACACACATAAGATAATCTTTAGGTAATGTGCTTCTAATAGCCTCTAGGGCTTGTGCATTGGCCCCTATATGATTACCATCACCAAGATAACATCTCTTGGTGGCGGCAAGGAAGACATGCAAACCTAGGGTCTTTAGGTACATGGACATCCTATACTTCCAAACATCAATGTTGGAAGGGTCAAAGCTAGGAGGGGTCATGAAGTCCATGGTAAACTATATATGAATGTGCAAACAAACAAATGCAAATGAGATTAGCAAGCAAATGGATCACTCCTAGGATGTTAAGCCTAAGTATCAGGAGCACTAGCTCTGATACCAATTGAAAAACACCTAGAGGGGGGTGAATAGGTGTAATTGCTAATCTAAGAAACTCAATGCAAACTAAGTGCGCTAAATGCGGAAGCTAATGCAAATGTTGCACAAACTTGATACACTACAACAAGTGTAGCCGAATTCCCCTTGCGAGGCTCTGGACTAACTCCTCTTGATTCCCCTTGAAATGGGTTGAGGTGCTATGTGAAGCTCTTGTTGGATGAGTACAAGTTAGGCACACACACACAAGCAATCCAAGCAATATAAAATACACACAATTAAGCCAAGCATATAAGAATGAATAGCAATATGAATAAATGCAAGGCAATATGAAATATGCACAACACAAGCAATGTATAAGATATGTATGCAATGAATGAATGATGCTTGCACAAAGTAAAGAGAGTAAGGGTTAGAGAGACAATGGATCAAACGCTAACACAAAGATTTGTTTTGAGGTTCGAGTACCCAACTCTACATCCCCGCCTACACCACCGTGTAGGATTTCCCAATCCACTATAGAAGTACCAAACTCCTCTCTCAACCTTACAAAGCCACCGAGGCTATACAACCACAATCCACCTCTACCGAAGAGGGATACGGCCCGTAGCCAACAACAACAAACACCTCTACCTAGAGGCTCACAAACCAATCACCCGATCACCTCTACCGAAGAGGGATACAACAAGAATAAGGGTGTACAACTTAGAGGTTTACAACAAACAACCTCAAACTCTTCTCTTTCTTTTTCTCTTTTCTTTTTCCACAAAAACAAAATCCTAATAGTTTAGGATAGGTGATAGCTCAAGTGTGGAAACAAGGTGTTTTTGGAAACCAGCAACAAAGAAAAACTATTTGGGAAATCACTTGTAAATGTTAGAAAATGAAAAACAAAACAATCTCCCAAAACCCTAGCTTTCTTTGATTTTCCAAAAACCCAAAAACAAATAAGATGAAATCTTTTTGACTTAAAAACTCTTTTAAAAACTCTTTTAAACTCTTCAGAAAACTGAAAATTTTTAGCTCAAAAATTCTTATCTAAAACAATGGAGAAATGGGGTATATATAGCCCCTAGGAAAAACTAGCCGTTAGGCTGATGTGGCAGTCTGACCAACTGCCGGTCGACCGGCCCGGTCGACCGCCAACGGTCAAAAATGTGACCGTTGGGCAGCAGCGGTCGACCGGTCCGGTCGACCGAAAATTCCCGAGAGCAGAGCTCTCAACCCGGTCGACCGGCCCGGTCGACCGTCCACTGTGCCTAACAGACGTGCACGTCTGTGCACATCGGTCGACCGGCCCGGTCGACCGGCCCTTGGTGCGGTCGACCGGTCCGGTCGACCGTACTGGCCTGGCAGGCACAGTGCAGAACTGCACAGATACGGGATTTGAAAATAGGTCTTTTCACTCAATAAAAATCCCATAAATTCACAGTAAATCTAAAAAATAGTTTTAATCACAATAAAAATTGTTTTTCTAAAAAATGTTTTTCTAAAACTTGTTTTATCATTTTATGTTAAAACATAAACATGTGATAAAAATTTCAAGACAATATATCAACATATCAATTCATTTTTGAGTCTTGCAAATTTTATCAAAAATAAAACCTTGTATTTGTCAAACTTGATTTTTCCAAAACATGAATAGGGATATCAAAATAAGTTTGTTTACCAAGTTAAAGCATGTATGTATAAATAGAAAACATCTACTATACATATAACATATGTAAACTTGTTTTGATCTATTATTCATGAAAACCAAAAACCAAATCATGAAACGTGTGTGTTTTGTGTTCACTTGAGCATATCAACTAAACTAAGCTTTACAAATGGATCTAAAACTCTATCTAAACTAGGATACCTAAGTCTTCTTGTCGATCTTCCATCTTCAAGTAGACTTGGTCCAAACTCCGTGATTCTCCAAGTGCAAAGGTATGATCTTTAAGCTTTGGCACCGGAATCATCATGAATAGCTTCTAATCATCTTGTTGAAGCTAATCACCAACCTAATATCCTGTTAATGATCTGAAACTTAGAAACACAAGAATATTAGTAAACATAACTACATGAGTGTTGATCATCATCAAAACTAGAGTGGAAGGCCATTGGGCCAACATAGACTTCGGCCACTTCGTCTGGGAGATCCTCGTAGAGTTGACTGCCCTCGGATCTGGGTGTTCAGCTAAGAAGTCCGCCACCGCTTGTCCCTTAATAGCCTTTTGTGGCAGAAAATGCATTTCATATTGTGATAGCAATATGGCCCATTTTGCAGTCGGCCATTTAGCGATGAAGGTTTAGTCATAAGTAACCTCAGAGGGTTGACTTTTGATATGACGTTTATAGTTTGGCCTACCAGATAGTGTCGCATTTTCTGGATAGCGAACACCAGTGCCAAACATTCCTTCTCGATCGGGTTATACCGATGTTCGGCTCCGATCATTGTTCTACTTAGATAGTAGATTGCTTGCTCATGTCCCTGATCGTCATTCTGAGCTAGTAGAGCTCCCAAAGAATGATCCATCGCTCGGACGTACACCAGAAACGGCTTTCCGGATACTGGAGCTGCAAGGACTGGTGGTTGGGTGAGGTATTGCTTGATTTCCTCGAACGCTTGTTGGCAAGCGTCATCCCAAATGAATGAGACACCCTTCTTCATCAGCTTAGCGAAGGGTTGGCATCTTCCGGAAAGGTTTGAGATGAACCTGCGGATGTACGCCAAACGTCCTTGTAATCCCCTGAGCTCCTTGAGGCTTTTCGGGGGTTGCATCTCCTGGATAGCGCGGATCTTTTCCGGGTCCAAATGGATTCCTGTGGAAGTCACAACAAATCCTAGGAATTTGCCACTGGCTACCCCCAGGAAGGACTTTGTGGGATTCATCTTCAATTGATGAGCCCGCATGATGTCAAAGACCACCTTCAGGTCTGCTACGTGATCGCCTTTAGCGCGCTTTTTACCGCGATGTCATCAACATAACATTCCACCGTTTTGCGTATTTGCTGATGGAAAATGGCATTCATGGCCCTTTGATATGTTGCCCCTGCATTCTTCAGTCCGAAGGGCATGACGGTGTAGCAATACACTCCTAGGGGTGTCCTGAAGGAGGTATGCTTTTCGTCATCAGGATACATTTTGATTTGATTGTATCCTGAGAATCCGTCCATGAAGGACATTCGTTCGAATCCACAAGTATTGTCAATCATGACATCTGTGATTGGCAATGGGAATTCGTCCTTGGGGCAGGGCTCATTTAGATCACGGAAGTCGATGCAGATCCTGATCTTCCCGTTCTTCTTGGAAACGGGGACGATGTTGGCCACCCAGTCGGGATGCTGTTCTTCTCTGATGAAGCCAGAATCAATGAGTTTTCTGACTTCTGATTGAATTGCCTCCATTATTTCTGGGCGAAACCGTCGCTGCTGTTGTTTGACAGGTTTTACGTCCGGATTGATGTTGAGGCGGTGCATGGCCACTTGAGGATCAAGTCCCGGCATGTCCTCATAATTCCAGGCGAAGACGTCTATATACTCTTGTACAAGAGATATTAGATCCTTCTTCTCTGAAGGTGACAGGCCGTCACTTATGAAGATGGGCTTCGGGTTAGCCTCATCTCCTAGGTTGATCTGAACAACCTTGTCTTCTGTGGGTGGCTCACGCTGTTCAAAGCGGGTATCCCAAAGAGCATTTAAATGTTTGATCCAAGGATCTGTATCAGATTGGATCATTTCTTCATTTCCATCTTCCAGGTGGCTTGTCGAAACCATGTTCACTGAAAGTTCCTTGAAGATGTTGCCGACACTGACATCTGACTCCCAAGATGATGTGTCTGAAGAGTAATCGTTGCTCGACGATTCTTGAGAATCGGAGGCTGATGGGACCGGAGTTGATACATAGCCCAACCCCCTGCGCGTCCGATGATAATAATCGGGGGCCTTCCCTTTCGGCACAAAGGAGCGAAGTAGCGTTCTTCTTCCTTTGCCGAAGTTCAACCCGGGTCTGTTGGTTAGGTCATACCCCATGCACTTCATCATTTTGAGCGTTTTTGGTTCATAATGACTGAGCTGAGGGATTCCTCCTCACTTCTGATTCTTCGCGGGGCGTTGGTTCAGTCGTCATTCGCCCAGACAGGATTGGTTTTTGGCCTTTTCGTCTTGTCGGAACCATGAATATAGATTCCTGCGCATCACCATTATCCTGGTATGTCCCGAAGATGATTTTACTGGTACATGCAATGATGTCAAAGCATCCATTACCGACCAGATGTCATCGTCTACGTCGGTACTAGTATCCGATGGTATTGAATCGGATGCACACGCAGAAAAGTACTCAAAGTCTAAATTCTCATTAATATACCAGCCGCCTGCATCGTCGGTGGTATTATCAACATCGAGCTTATTAGTGCTCTTTACAAGTGGTTCCAACTTCCACAAGCACTCTTCTTGCTCGGTCTCAGTGTCAGCCTCATTACCAGAGTCTGGCACCTCCAGTTGCGGGGTTTCATCCACCGGATCCTGATATAGGAGGGAGTCCGTGAAATAATTTTCGACCCCCTTAAACGGATACCTTTCGGCAACCAACGTTTGCACCTTCCCACTCGCGTCAATGTATTTCATGACTTGGTGAAGAGTGGAGGGAACGATGGAGTTGTGGTGAATCCATGGTCGTCCCAGCAGCAGATTGTAGGAAGTGTCGGCATCGATGACGTAGCACGTCACCTCCGACTTGAGGCTCCCAATCTGGCACTTGAGCTTGATTTTCCCCATCGGACGGGTGCCATTGGCATTGAACCCGTAGATGGTCGTCTGTGTAGGGCTCAGACGGTGAGTAGGGATGCCGAGGTGTTGCATGACTCGGCGAGGCATGATGCTCAATGCGGACCCTGGATCTACCTGAATGCGGTTCACCTCAGATGATCCGATATAACCTGTGAAGTACAGGGGTCGATCATGCTTCCCTTTGACCTGCATATCATCTGCCGTGAAGGTGATGCAGGGGGTATTCTGGGAGGTGTGGAGGCAATCCTCTACATCTTCTTCCTTCGGCACCTGGGTCATGAAGACCTCAGCATTTGCCAGAGCTTCTTGCAGAGCTTCCCTGGTCGACTTTGATAGTCTAAGAAGTTCATACAAGGTAATGCGTGCCGGTATATTGGCAGCTGAGCCAGGACATCAAAGCGGTAAGGTGCCGAAGACCCTTCCGCGATGCCTCTTTGAAGGGCTCGAGAGAATCGAGTCTCCTTCTGCTTCTCCACAGGTGGCTTCGTGGAGGGCCTAGTTGGATCTGCAGCCGGTTGTGGAGGGTTTGCCGCCACTTCGCCGTACTGCTTCAAGTAGGGCTGTCCTGAACGAGTCCCCGTCATTGGTTGGTTGGGCTCTGCGGCCAAGACTATGGTTTCCTCTTCTGAATCAGTCAGCGAGGGAACATCATCCTCTGCTTCTCGGGAGGAAGCACATACCACATGGCAGGACGAAGCTTTTGCCTTGCCTTTGGACTTCCTGTTGGTTACAGTAGTCCACTGCTGGTTGTCCACTAGGTCGGGGTGGACCCACATAATTTCCCCTTGAGGCGTAGGGACGGGTACCAAGCCCTTCTCCTGCTGCTGGTGAGGGTCTGTGTTGACCACTCTTAATTCTCCCCTTGGAATAGGAGTTATCCCCGCAGGCGTTGGAGGTTGTCTCCCGAACTGGAGAACCGACGTCACATTAGCCGTGACCTTCTTCTGCTCTGGTCGGAGCTTTAGCACCTCCGCATCAATCAAAGCCTGAAGGATGTCCTTGAAGACGTAGCAGCTTTTGGTAGGGTGTCCCAACATCCTGTGGTACATGCAGTAGTTGGGATTGTCGGTCTTGCCGACTTCCTCCGGGCGCCTAATTTCAGGGAGCTTCAGTCGATTGCTCTTGTTGAGTAGCTTGAAGAGCGAATCGACATGTTCCTCCTTGAAGGAATACTGCTTGTTGGCGCGGGGTTGGCTTGAAGAGCCACTCGCCTTGCCTGTTTTGAGGTTTGGCGGGAGATTTGGTCTCTGTTGCCAAATTATCCTTCCGCTTCGTCTGGAGGGAGGTGTCTGGCGCTCGCCTAGTCGACCTTTCCGGCCTAGGCTTGCCTTCTTCTGCCCTGACGTGGGCAACAATCTCCTCAGCCTGTTCACCTTGTTGGACTAATTGTTTCCAGGTGCGGCTTTCAGCAACTCCTATTTGAGCAAGGAGTGAGGTTTGGAGGTTGTGGCGGCATGTTTCCACCAGGGTGGCCTGGGTCATACCGCTTGGACACCGGAGTGCCACGTTCCGAAATCTTTCCACGAAAGATTTGACGGACTCTCCCTTTCGCTGTCTCGTAGCCAACAGGGTGGGCATTGTGACCTCGGAGTCATCTTCGAAGAAGCGTGTTAAGAACAGCTTCTCCAAGTCGCCCCAGTTCTTAATAGAACCTTCCAGGAGTTTCATGAACCACTCAAAGGCCAACCCTTTCAGGGTGCCGATGAATAGTCACGCCAGGATGGCGTCATTATCTACTACATTCCCGGTTTGGGATTTGAAGTAGTAGATGTGCTGATTAGGGGACCCCTTCCCATCGAAGGCTTGGAGGGTTGGAGCCTTGAACTTAGGAGGGTACGGGACTAGATCCCACTCAGCTGGATAGGGCCGGACCACTCCAACTTCTTGGAGGTCTTTGCGACTGGCAAGGGCATTGAGGCGTTGCTCCAGTTGACTCATTCTTTTAGTATGAGCCTTTTCTGGGTCGTGCGACGAAGATTTGGACGAATTTGAAGTAGATCGTCGCGCCTCCTCAGAAGGTTCGGAAGATGAGCTTTCTCCCTTTCTCCCTTTGCCTTTTGACCTCCTAGGAGGAGATTTCCTCCTGTCTTCCAGCAGTTGTGCAATCGCCTGCTTGAGGGAGTCAATCGACGCCTGCTGAGAAATAATCATATCCATTTGTGCTTTCTGGACCTGCTCTATACGTCTTGCCGTCTCCTCAGGAGTGCCTGTCATGTAGGCAGAGGTCTCCTTCTCGACGGAAGAGTTCGAAGCCCCTGATTCCACTACGGCAGAGTGGGAATCATTAGCTCTAATGCCGTGGGCTAAGGCATTATAGTCAATTGGGGGAATGGCCCCCGTCCGGGTGCGAGTGTGTCGATACACCCCTTCCGGTTCAGAGTCAGACTCGGACTCGTCTGAGCTGACTGCAAGTTGTTTCCCCTTGCTCCTGCTTGTCATGTTCGCAGTAAGCTCCGGGTATTCAATGTCAGAGAAGACTCTCCTTCTATGGGAGCGCCTTCTTTTGGCTGACGGGGGAATCGAGGTCAGTTGTCCAGCTAAGGACTGCTGGTGCACACTCGACCCGCAACGGCACTCCGCAAGCATGGAGATAAGCCGTTGGCAGCAGCAAGATGAAGTGACCTGGTGGGCACTTCTTTTCTTTGTCAGATAATCCCTCAAATCCATGGAAGAGGGATCAAAGAGACTAGCCTCACAACGTCGAAGACGGGAGGCATCCATGTGCTGTGCAGAATGGACGCAGACTTCAGGGACGCGGTTTTCGCGTCGTGACTGTGGAACGCGCGTCTGGCGTCTCTGTTGAGATGAGACGCGAGTATCGCGTTGCTGCCTGGTGCGTCCGGGCTGAGCCGCGTGAGAGAGAGTGGGCTGCAGGGCGCCTCGTCTCTGGGTGCGTGCTTCCTGCGTTTGACGAGACGCAAAAGCTTCGCTTTGGCGTTTGGTAAGCTGGTCTTCAGAGGACTCAACTTGAGGAGTTGCGCGCTTGGGCCGCCAAACGCGGATTTCACGTACTGGACGTGACGCGGGCAAGGCGCGAGACTGTACGTCGCGTCCAGCTTCAGTTGGACAACCAACGATTCTAACTTGTAGTTGACGCGCACGTCTCCTCTGTCGACGCTCAGCATTCCGTTTGCGTCGAGGAGGTGGAGAGAAACCAATAACATCCTGATGTTGAACATCAGGGAGTTAACCACGCGGGTCTCCTGAGAGACGTTGACACGGGTTTTCTGTGCGCCGGAGTTGGTCGCAACAGCAACTGTGCTTGGGATCGCGCGGGCCTTCTGAGAGGCGTTGACACGTGAACTTTGCTGGGCACAGTGGGCAACAGCAGCGGCGCCCAAGAGAGCTTCAGGTCGGGCTTCGGGGCCATTCCCCGCCGAGACCTTGCGACAGACGCGGGTCTTTGGGCTCTTGGAGCCAGAAGAGAGAAACTCTTCATACTTCGCTTGGTCGAACTCCACAACAAGTGTCTCGACCATTTTCCCCCTACGGAGGAGATCATCCTGTGCCACGGTTTGTTTCGTCAGTGACAAACGTGGTCCCCAGCGGAGTCGCCATCTCTTGTTGGACGCGGAAAACTGTCGATGAGCGGACTGGAGCAACTTTTCCTTGAATCAGATGAAAAATTACAACAGGCTAATCTTCCGGTTACAAGGGAGGGAGAATATTGAATCTTGAATTCCCCCTTTGTTTAATGCCGGTCTTCGTGTGGCGGTGGAAAGTGAATCTTGTTCTCCGTTGACCAGATGACCGTCAGTACCGTCGAGGGATCTTCTCTTTGGTAGGTAAAAGGAGTAACTCAGCCCCGTCCACCAAAACTCTAAAAGAGAAGGTAGGCGAAGAGCAACTTGTACGCAGCAAGCTGGCTTGAAGAGTCGAGCTCTCTCTCTCTGTCGATGATCTCTCCTTTTTTCTTTCTCGAAAATCCGCCCCCTCTTCCATAGTGACGGGACTATTTATAGGGTTTTTAGGGGGTGATCGTGCCCCCTAAAAGTGCTCCACGATGAGGGCCAATTTCCCCGCTACATGGGCGGTGGATGGCGCCATATTCGGGGTGGTTACAACCAAGGTGGATGCACCTTGTTGCTGAGACGCGGGCGTTGAGCCAACGCGCCTTGATGCTGAGACGCGGGCGTTGAGCCAACGCGCCTTGACGCAGAGACGCGGGCGTTGAGCCAACGCGCCTTGACGCAGAGACGCGGGCGTTGAGCCAACGCGCCTTGATGCTGAGATGCGGGCGTTGAGCCAACGCGCCTTGATGCTGAGACGCGGGCGTTGAGCCAACGCGCCTTGATGCGGAGACGCGGGCGTTGAGCCAATGCGCCTTGATGCGGAGACGCGGTTTGGACTTTCGCGTCTCGATTGTCACATTTAGCCTTGCGCCTGGATCTTGGATCTCTACGTTTTGGTGGCTTGTCTTTGTGATTTTTAGACAGCCTACAACCAATAGTAAATTTTGATATCAATTGAAGGTGAAACATGAAGTATATTTTGATACCTAATAAATACCAATTTAAATTAATGTATAAGCTTGTAAAGATACCAATTAACATTTGAAATAAAATCAGGCTTAACATAAACATAATTTGTGCTTTAAGAATGTAAAGGTATTATAAAACAAGCACAATCAAATCAATCAAATTTATATATGTATGTATGAAAATGGTAATACCAATTGAAAATCGATACTTATTGAAATTTGAAGCATACATATATAAGAAATCAAATATGAGTATACAAAATGAAATAACATGAAGAACATGTGTATAACTCATACCTACCACCCTATTCATGTACATGATAAAGATATTCAATAAGGGTATATAAGGCATGGTCGCCCATCCAACCGCCCTTAGATGGTAGGAGTTTTCAAAAATCATGATTTTAAAATATTTTAGTATAGTTTGAAAACTCTACCAATTGAAGAATAAAGACTAGTTTTAAAGATAATTTTGAAAAACTAGTACAAAATTCTTCAAAAATGAAAACAAATCATATATTCCATAAAGCATGCTAAATACACAAGAGTTGACACTCGAATCTATAAAACTCATAAATTCTCATGAAAAATAAAGTCATGAGTAAATAAGAGGAATTTGAGTGCAAAAGAATCATGTGAAAAGTATATTCATGAAAATAGTCAATAAGCTCAAAACATCAAACATCAAAAATGAAAATCATAAAAATTTATTTTTTATTAAAATTAAATAAACTTCAAGTATTTATGTATGTTCTATCAAAATTAAAAATATACATACATATCCCAAACACAAATGAGTCCATAATAGAATTTTGCATGAAGGCAATTAACTCAAGGATGTATATGTATATCTATTAGATTTAGACAAAACAACATATAGTTGAAGTAAAACATATACAAAGATAGGAAAAACAAGTATAAATGAAAGAATCATCAAAACTAGGTTATACATGTACATGTAATGAGTACAAATGAGCAATGAAGTACAAACATATAATAATCAAGTATAGCTCACTACTTGTATAAGTATAAACACAAGTTTTAATAAAAACTACATCTAAACAAGTAATCACCACATGAAGTACAAAACATGATTATTTAACATAATGAGCATAAAACCAAACATGCTAAAATTATCAAATGTAAAAGCATGTAACTAAAATAGGAGTTAGAGATAGTTATCGAACTATATGAACTATTCTCTAGGTCTCCAAAATATGGTGGTCCTCCCACCAAACATTCTTGAAGGTGATGCATCCAATGTAGTGCCATCAAGCTCAAACACATCCACCATCAAGGCACCATACCTCTCATGTCACGTGAGAGCCCACACCTACATCAAACACAAGAGGTGAGGATTTTGGTACCAATTTCTTTTTGGGTCCACGGGAGTTAGAAACAAATGGAACCCAACATTATTATTTGCAAAATTTATAGAATTTAATCTATCAAGCAAAATCTTGCAAGATGGCCTTTGCGGCCACAATGTGTATATGTGTACACTCTAGAATGCATATGAGAATGGGTGTGATCATGGTGTGCATGAGGTGTATGTCGTGTAGGATGTGCATGAACATGTGGAATTTATTTCTTGTGAAACATGAATTCCAATCTATTATTGTTAAATACATAATTAGTCAAATTTGAGCTCAAACAGTTAATTCTCTTTTTCAAAACATGAATCTCATTTTTATCAAAAGAGGATGCAACATTATTAGCATGGCAAGAATGAGAATCAACTATCTTTTTCTTTTTAGAAATATTTTCCTTTTCTTTTGAAATAAATTTTCTTTTCAAAGAGTTATTTTCTTTCAAAACAATCTCTTTTTTTTCACCAAAATAATTTTATTTTTCAATGAATTGTTTCCTTCACAAATATCATTTAATTTTGAAGAAAGAAAATATTCTCCTTTTTTAAAATTTATTTTCTTTTGAAACACATTCAAATTTATTTTTAAATGAATCTTTTTCTTTCTTCAACAATTCATATTTTTCAAAAAGTTTTTGACAAAAAGATGCAAGCTCATCATAAGGTATGTCAATATCTTCTTTTACCCCAGATTCAAAATTTACCTCAAAGGGGTCATCCCTTTGGACCATGTAGCATATGTTGGAAGCATCACTTCCATCATCAAAGCCTCCCCATATAGTATTGCTTTTATTCACCAAGGGAGACAAGTGTGTTCCATACTACAAAAGTCGAATCAAAGTTAGCAACCCTACATAAATAATCATCATCAGGGTACTCTTTAAGCATGAAGGGCTTTTGTGTTAGCCTCAAGATGTTTGCCATTTAAACAATATGAATCTTTAATAGTGGCAAAATAAACATGAATCCCTAGAGTTTTGAGGTACATTGACATCTTAACTTTTCAAGTTTGGATGTTAAGAATATCAAACATGGGAGGTGTCATGAAATCAATAAGTGTGTGTACAAATATTGTGATTAGCTAAAATAGGATCTTTACTCAATGTTGTTAGACCCAAATCAAGAGCATCAAGCTCTGATACTAATTGAAAATACACCTAGAGGGGGGTGAATAGGTGTACTAGCTAATCTAATGCAAATGATGCGGAATTAAAACTTAAATTGCAACACATAATGTGTAACCAAAGAGTGTAGCCGGTGAATGGCTCTGAACTATCTCCTCTAGATTCTCTAGATTAAGAGTTGAGGTGCCAATATGGCTCTCTTGGTTGAATAACAGTGTGAGCAAACAATCCCAAGCATACAACATTTAAGCACAAGATATATTAAGCATATAAAGAGATAAACAAGATAAGAATGCAAGATATATAAACACAAGTGAGTGAGAGAGAGAAGAAGAGCAATCGCAAACACGGGAGAATGTTTCGAGGTTCGAGCACCCTTTCTCTACATCCCCATCTTCAACATTATGAAGGATTTCCACTAGAATCGATCCCGCAAGATCACTCGGAGCTGCAATACCTACAACGAGTTTATACTAGAACTCTTGACTCACTAGTCCCTCTCTTGTTCTAGCAAGAACAATACATGCAAGCACACTAGCTTGTCGAGGCCGCACCTCTACACCGAGCTCCCACAAGAACTCATCACAACACGAACCTGCAAGTTCGCCTCCTCAAATACAAAGATGAACACTTGGTGATCTCAAACACTTTGATTACCAAAAACATCTCACAACAAAGCTCCTATAAGATGGATTTAGCACTAGAAAGCTCAGTTTGTGTGAGAAAAACTAGATAGAGTTGTGGTGAAAAACTCAAGAAATCTCTTTTGAAAACACTCTTGAAAAATCTCCTTTTGATATGGAAAAATTAGCCCTAAAACAAGTGGAGAAAAACACTAAGAGAGGGAGGAAAAACTGGCTTTAAAACTCTCTGTTTTCCAATGATTTCGCAAAAGGGGAAAACTTACAAAAAAGGGTCGAGGAGCTAAATTACAAGTATTCTAAAAGATTACAAGTAGATCTCCTTTGAGATTCTGGAGAAGTGTGCCGATAGGAGTCTGGTCAGCACGCGACCACTTTGTCCCTTTGACGATGCGATCGATAGGATTCCCGTCTCGTCTGGTTCGAGGAATCGGAGAACAGAAGGTTGGTAGAACCCTCTTGATACTTCTCAAAACCGCCTCCACTTAGGAATTCCTTCTCGCCCGGTTCCGGAGATTCCTTGAGAAGAAGGTATTAAGGCATCAGCACCCTGATTAGAGAAGTAATTCTCTGAATTCTTGGAAGCAAGAGAATAGATCTCTGTTTAGCCGCCTCTCTCTTTGCCTATGTGCGTTCTGCGTCTCTTCTCGTGGAGCGTGCCGTCCTCTCCTTGTGCCTCTTGTAAATCACCTAGAGGGGGGGTGAATAGGTGATGGCTAATCTAATGGTCACTAAATGCTGAATTAAAAACTTATTATGTTAATTAAAGCTTATTACACTAATCACCAAGTATAACACAAGAGTGTAGCCGGATTCCCCGTGAAGGGCTCTGGACTAACTCCTCAAGATTCCTCTAAATAAGAGTTGAGGTGCCGCGTTGGCTCTCTTGGTTGAATACAAGTGTTAGCAAACAATCCCCAAGCATATACAATTAAGCACACAATATATCAAGCATATAAAGATAAAGACAATAATAGCATGCAAGATATAAAGATAAGAGTGAGAGATAGAGAGTGAGCAATCGCAAACACGGGAGATTTGTTTTGAGGTTCGAGCACCCTTGCTCTACATCCCCGCCTTCACACTTGAAGGATTTTCACTATAATCGATCCTACCAGATCACTCGGTGCCGCAACACCTACAAGCGAGTTCACACTTGAACTCCTTGGACTCTCTAGTCCCGTACACACCGCAAGCCCACAAGCTCGCCGAGGCCGCACCTCAAAACACCGAGTTCTCACTAGAACCCGAAACACCGCGAACACAACCGTCCGCCTCCTCAAAGTACAAGAAAGAACTCTTGGTGATCTAAACACTTTGATCACCAATAAATACTCTCACAAAAACACTCCTATAGAATGAATATGTCAATGGGTTGCTCAAGTGTTTGTGAGAAAAACAAAATGGAAGTGGTGGAGAAAAACTCAAGAAAATCACTTTTAAAACACTCTTGATAAACTCTCCTTTTGATTGGAAATATTGGCTCTAATATAAGTGGAGAAAACCTCTTAAATGAGTAAGAAAAACTGTTGTAAAAATCCACTTAAAATCTTGTAGAAAACAACTCCCAAATGCCCCAATTTATAGAGCTAGAAAAACTAGCCGTTGGAGCCAGGTTGGCCTGTCGGTCGACTGCTCGGTCGACCGGTCAACGGTCAGAATTCTGACCGTTGAGCCAGCGGTCGACCGGCCGGTCGACCGTGACCCTGGAACAGAGAGCAGATCTCTCTGCCGGTCGACCGGCCCGGTCGACCGGGGCTTTCCAGAGAGCAGAACTCTCTGGCGGTCGACCATCCCAGTCGACCAGCCCTCCAGCAAAGGCTGGCGTTCACGTCTGTGCACGTCGGTCGACCGGCCCGATCGACCGACTTCAAGCTCGGTCGACCGGTCCGGTCGACCGGTAGAAGCCAGACCAGACTATTTCAGGGATTAAAAAACTTGGTTTTTATATCTTAAATAAATCCCATAAAATCATGCAAAATCTACAAAAATAGTTTTAACATTATACTTTGATAATCAAACATGCTTGAACAAAATCAAGACATGTTACAAACAATTTAAACTATTTTTGTAACTTGAAAATTTTTGGCTAAAGACGAAAACTGTATTTTTCCAAAATTGTTTTTTCCAAACTTATTTTTCCAAAACTTCTCCAAATACAAAACAAGATATTTTAAACTCTTTTAAAGCATAGAGTGTATGGATATGATCCATTACACATACATGGTGAAATATCTATGTTTTTGACATTAAGCTCTAAATATGATTTTGGTTAAAACATATAAACTTTGAATTCCAAAAATCAAACCGGTATTTTTCTAAAAGAAAACTCTTTTGTATTTTTTCAAAATAAAAATTCTTTTATGAAAAACTTATCTGAATCAAGAGTGTGTGTGTGTAAGATATACTTGAGCAATCCACCAACTATTCTATCCTTTACATTTTAATCTAAAACAAAATCTTATAAAATAAACCTAGACACAAGTCTTGATCTTGAAGGTCTTCACTTGAAGTCTTCACATCTTCTTGACTTGGTCCAAACACGATCCATAGAGCTAGAATCCTCTTGAGTACTTGATGTGGTCTTGATGCACAAGCTCTTGAATCAAACCGTGCTAGCTTCAAAACTTGACTTTAAATCCTTTGTTGAAGCTACACACCTACTAAGATCTTGATCACAAATCTGAAACTAAATAAACACAAGATCATTAGTACTATAACTACATGAGTTAATCATCATCAAAACTAGAGTGATGGGCCTTTGGGCCAACAATCTCCCCCTTTTTGATGATGACAAAACTCATAAAGTTTATATGCATGATTAAAGTAAAGCTTCAAGGAAGCTCCCCCTTAACTCATGCATAACAATAAACAATAATATATGGCAATAAAGCACATAAACATGTATGCAAATATATGGAGATAAACATGCCAATCAAGCGTAAAATAAATCAAATTCTTTTTCTCCTATTTGTAATACAAAACATATATGCATAAACATAAATCCTTCTCCCCCTTTATGAATAAAGCAAGGAAAAAATGTATATATATACCAATACTTCTCCCCTTTTTGTCAATCATCAACAAAGGGGTTAAAGTAAAAACAAAACGTTCTCCCCCTTTGTGTCAAAAATAAAAAATTAACAAAGGGGTCAAACAAACAAATCAATAAATAGATATATGTGATATACATTCATGAGAGGAAGACGCTAAGTTAACTTCCTTACACATATACATTACATGAAAGAGGGATGACGAGCCCTAATTCACATAACGTATAATATGCAATGCATAAGAGGAGATGTGAAGCTCCCCTACACACGTGTACCGCATAAAGAAGAGTTGTCAAACTCCTCAATATAAGATACACTCAACATGAATCTATATGTAGAAGAGATGTTAAGCTACCCTTGCATATAGGCAATACAAATCAAAACATTTTAATTTTCAAAATTTCATATTAAAACAAATTTTTGAATTTTTCTTAATAAAATAAATTTTGAGATATCTTGTAAATCAAATTTTAAGATATCATCTAAAATTTTTAAATGTACCACTTGTAAATCAATCAAATTTTAAGATACCCATTGTAAATAAACATTACAAAATTTGAAATTTAATCAAAATAGAATCATATTGATACTAAGTGAAAATTATTGTAAATTATTTTGATACCAATTGCAATCAATATATACCAATTGAAGATTATTGCACATTTTTGATATCAATAAAAAAATACCAATTTTAAAAATAATGATCACTTATATTTTTCATTTTCTTATTTTAATAAGCTTATGCATTATTATTAAAATATCAATTGAAAAATCAATTGAAAAAACAAGATTTGAATTAAGCTTAGCATAAGCAAAACTTTGTGCTTTAAATATGTAAATTGGTTTTAACTCAAGCACAAATAACTCATATATATGTATGAAAATGAGAATACCAATAGAAATTGATATTATTGAAATTATGAAGCATACATATATAGGAAACAAAATATGAGTATATACAAAATGAATATTAATTGAGATACCAATTGAAAATAACAATGTAAATCAAGTATATAACTCATAAACTAACAATTGAAGAACAATAACTAGTTAAAAGTAATTTTTGAAAAACTAGTTAAAGATCCTTCAAAAATATGAAACCAAAATATATATATCATAAAACATACTAACTACACAAGAAGTGACACTCGAAATCTATAAGGCTCAAAAGTAATGATGAAACAAGGTCATGAATAAACAAATAAAGTGTGAGTGTACAAAAATCATGTAATTAGCATTTTCCATGAAGATAATCAATAAAGCTCAGAACAAACATGAATAACATTTTATCAAACAAATCATGAAAATTCATTTTTATCATAAAAATTCATTTTTTATATATTTTTTATCTTAAAAATAAACTTCTAGGTATATGTATGTTTTTATTCAATCCTAACAATATGCATACATATCCCAAACATAAAAGAGTCCATAATGTAAATTGCATGAAGGCAAATGACTCATGGGGAATACATGTATATTTATTAGATTTGAATACAAAATACATATACATGAAGTAAAACATGAAAATAGGCAAAACAAGTGTAAATGAGAGAATCATCAAAACTAAGATATACATGTGCATATAGTGAGTACAAATGAACAATGAAGTGCAAACATATATGAATCAATTTGTTGCTCACTACTTGTACACGTATATATCCAAGTTTTGATAAAAACTACATTAAATAAGTATTTACCACATGAAGCACAAAACAAGAACATGCTAAAGAAATCATCAATGAAAAGCATATAAACTAAAGTAGGAGTTTAGAGATAGTTACCAAAAATAAAGAACTAAGCTCAATCTCCAAAACATGGTGGTTGTCCCACCAAAGCTTCTTGATAGCGGTGCATCAAAAATATATCCATCAAGTCCATGTGCATCCACCACCAAGGCACCAATCCTCTCACGTTTTGTGAGAGCCCGCACCTACATCAAAAACACAAGGTGGGGATTTTGGTACCCATTTTCTTTGGGTCCTTGGGGGTTAGCTTTGTAAGGAACCCAAACATTTTTTTTATTAGCAAAATTTAAAACATTTATCTTATCATAACAAAATTTTGCTAAATGGCCTTTGCGGCCACAATGTGTACATTTGTATACCTTAGGATGCATATGTGTATGTGTGTGATCATGACGTGCAAATAGTGAATATGCATGTGGGTGATGTGCATGAACATGTGGAGCTTGTTTCTTTGAAACAAAGACTCCAATCTAGAGTGGTTAAATGCACATGTGCTCAAAGTTGAGCTCAAACAATTTATTTTATTTTTCAAAATTTTAATCTAATTTTAATTAATGGTGGCATGTAAAGCATGGTGAGATAGAGAATCATTTTTCTTATTCTTTTTAGAAACATTTTCTTTTTCTTTTTCAACATTTTTCTTTTCAAAGAAGTGTTTTCATTTAAAGCAACTTCTTTTTTGTTTTTCCACCAAAACAATTTTATTTTTCAAAGTAGTGTTTCCTTCACAAAGATCATTTAATTTAGACATTAAGGAAACATTTTCATTTTTCAAAGATTCATTTTCTTTTGAAGCATTTTCAAAATTTCTTGTAAAGAATCCTTTATTTTAACATGCAATCAAATTTATTTTTCATTTTCTTATTATCTTTTCTAAGCATGTCATATTTTTCAAGAAGTTGTTGAAAAAAAGATGCAAGTTCATTATATGACATATCAACATCCTCTTCTATCTCGGATTCGGTAGTTACCTCAATGGGGTAATCCCCTTGGACCATGTAGCACAAGTTGGAAGCGTCACTTCCAACATCCGAATCGCTCCCCGCATAATATTGTTCTTTTTCGCCAAGGGAGAGAATTGTGTTCCATACTACAAAAGTCGAGTCAAGATTAGCAACCCTAGATAAATAAACATTATTTAGGGTAGATCTTAAAGCATTTAGGGCTTTTGCATTAGCCTCAAAATTTTTGCCATTTAAACAATAAGAATCTCTAGTAGTGGCAAAATAAATATGAATGCCTAGGGCTTTGAGGTATAAAGACATCTTAACCTTTCAAGTTTGGATGTTAAGGATGTCAAAAGTAGGAGGTGACATGAAATCCATGGTGTGTGTACAATATTGTGATTAGCCTAAAAATGAGGATCTTTAACTCTAGGTTGTAAGACCCAAATCAAGAGCACTTAACTCTGATACCAATTATAAATCACCTAGAGGGGGGTGAATAGGTGATGGCTAATCTAATGGTCACTAAATGCGGAATTAAAAACTTATTATGTTAATTAAAACTTATTACACTAAACACAAGTATAACACAAGAGTGTAGCCGATTCCCCGTGAAGGGCTCTGGACTAACTCCTCAAGATTCCTCTAAATAAGAGTTGAGGTACCGTGTTGCTCTCTTGGTTGAATACAAGTGTTAGCAAACAATCCCCAAGCATATACAATTAAGCACACAATATATCAAGCATATAAAGATAAAGACAATAATAGCATGCAAGATATAAAGATAAGAGTGAGAGATAGAGAGTGATCAATCGCAAACACGGAGATTTGTTTCGAGGTTCGAGCACCCTTGCTCTACATCCCCGCCTTCACACTTGAAGGATTTCACTATAATCGATCCCACCGGATCACTCGGTGCCGCCAACACCTACAAGACGAGTTCACACTTGAACTCCTTGGACTCTCTAGTCCGCACACACCGCAAGCCCACAAGCTCGCCGAGGCCGCACCTCAAAACACAGAGTTCTCACTAGAACCCGAAACACCCGCGAACACAACCATCCGCCTCCTCAAAGTACAAGAAAGAACTCTTGATGATCTAAACACTTTGATCACCAATAAATACTCTCACAAAAACACTCCTATAAAATGAATATGTCAATGGGTTGCTCAAGTGTTTGTGAGAAAAACAAGGATGGAAGTGGTGGAGGAAAACTCAAGAAAATCACTTTAAAACACTCTTGATAAACTCTCCTTTTGATTGGAAATATTGGCTCTAATATAAGTGGAGAAAACCTCTTAAATGAGTAGGAAAAACTGCTGTAAAAATCCACTTAAAATCTTGTAGAAAACAGCCCCCAAATGCCCCAATTTATAGAGCTAGAAAAAACTAGCCGTTGGAGCCAGGTTGCCCTGTCGGTCGACCGCCCGGTCGACCGGCCAACATTCAGAATTCTGACCGTTGAGCCAGCGGTCGACCGGCCGGTCGACCGTGACCCTGGAACAGAGAGCAGATCTCTCTGCCGGTCGACCGGCCCGGTCGACCAGGGCTTTCCAGAGAGTAGAAACTCTCTGGCGTCGACCGTCTCGGTCGCCGGCCCCTCCAGCAAAGGCTGGCGTGCACGTCTGTGCACGTCGGTCGACCGGCCCGGTCGACCGACTTCAAGCTCGGTCGACCTGTCCGGTCGACCGGCAGAAGCCAGACCAGACTATTCAGGGATTAAAAAACTTGGTTTTTATATCTTAAATAAATCCCATAAAATCATGAAAATCTACAAAAAATAGTTTTAACATTATACTTTGATAATCAAACATGCTTGAACAAAATCAAGACATGTTACAAACAATTTAAACTATTTTTGTAACTTGGAAATTTTGGCTAAAGACGAAAACTGTATTTTCCAAAATTGGTTTTTCCAAACTTATTTTTCAAAACTTCTCCAAATACAAAAATAAGATATTTTAAACTCTTTTAAAGCATAGAGTGTATGGATATGATCCACTACACATACATGGTGAAATATCTATGTTTTTGACATTAAGCTCTAAATATGATTTTGGTTAAAACATATAAACTTTGAATTCCAAAAACTAAACCGGTATTTTTCTAAAGAAAACTCTTTTGTATTTTTCCAAAATAAAAATTATTTTATGAAAACTTATCTAAATCAAGAGTGTGTGTGTGTAAGATATACTTGAGCAATCCACCAACTATTCTATCCTTTACATTTTAATCTAAAACAAAATCTTATAAAAACAAACCTAGACACAAGTCTTGATCTTGAAGGTCATCAATTGAAGTCTTCACATCTTCTTGACTTGGTCCAAAACGATCTATAGAGCTAGACTCCTCTTGAGTACTTGATGTGGTCTTGATGAACAAGCTCTTGAATCAAACTATGCTAGCTTCAAAACTTGACTTTAAATCCTTTGTTGAAGCTACACACCGACTAAGATCTTGATCACAAATCTGAAACTAAATAAACACAAGATCATTAGTACTATAACTACATGAGTTGATCATCATCAAAACTAGAGTGATGGCCTTTGGGCCAACACCTCTGGTGGGCTATTTATAGGGAGAGCAAGGGTATAATTGTCCCTTGAAAATATGGAAACAGATTGAGTCAATCTGTTTAAATCTGGAAAGTAGCCATGCTGCGAGGCTAGGATCAGCTTCTGCGAAGCTAGAAGTAGCAGGTAGGTCGGTCTCCTGATCTGTTTTGATCCTTTCCATATAATTGAAAGATCTCCCTTGATCCTCTTACTCGTTTTAGGAGAGTCAAGAGATTATGGCAAGCAACTGCCAAATTTGATCTCAGATTTGATCTTGATTAGATTTGATCTTGATCTTGAATTGATTTGATTTCATCTGGAGATTTGATTGGTCAAAGGTTGACCATGACGGACCCGCAGCGGAGCTGCCGCGTCGAGCTCGCAGCGGAGCTGGAAGGAGCATCTGGCGAAGTCAGAAGAAAGCTCTTCAGCGGAGCTAGATAACATCTGTGGCGAAGCTACCGAACATCCTTCTGCGCGGTTACGTGTGGCTTCGAGCGAAGCTAACTCTCTGCGGAGTTAACTGAGCACTTCAGGTGAAGCTATAAGTTAGCTTCCTGATGGAGCTTTGAACGGCTCCAAGGCGAAGTTGGGCAATCTTAGCCTCTCAGGCGAGGCTATCCCTTGGGCTCATGTGATGCTAAGTGTTGAGCTAACCTAGCATCTTAGACCTGCTGAGGTCTATTCAAAGACAATCTGGGCTCACTGTCTGCTTTACTGGATTAGTAGAGTCCAAGTTACTGATTTGTCCTTCGGAGATGGGTATAGGACTGGTCGTCAGCTTGTCTGTCACTTGTCTTTTGTAAATGTCAACAAGTTTAGACATTGTTCAGGCCAGTAAGAATCGTCTTTTTTAAAGTGTCAATAAGACCCCTTCAAAGTTTTTGAAAGTCTGCAATGGCTCAGACTTCGAAATACTTTGAATTGCTTTGATCTGTGGTATGTAAAGTACGAACGTCGCCATGGTGGTTGAGTTCAGCTTCGCTTTTAATCCTGCTTTGGGATTGATTCGCCGAAGAATTGTGTAGATTCGCAATTCTGGTAGCTTCGCGTCTGGAAGGCTTCACGTCTGGGTGGCTCCGCGTCCGAGCCTTTCAGAATAGGTTCACTTTGGAACGTTATTCCTTTTCCGAGGCAACTGCTTTCGCCAGTTACGAGAAGGATTATTTCCTTTTTCGAAGTTGAAATAACTTCTTTTGTATTAACGAGGGAGATCATTCCCCCTACGTGCATTTTCGAGGGAGTCTATATTCCCTTTCTCAAGCTCAATAAATGCCTTAATTCGCCCGCGCTTCTATGCTTGAAGCCGTAGCGGTGCGCTCAGACCAAGAGGCCTATAAATAGGACACTTGAGGTCCTCTGCAAAGAAGCAGTCTGTTCATGACTTCTCTTGGTTGTGAACTAGTGGGGTGCCCACTCTGGTCATTAACCGGCCAAGAACTGGTGAGTCTCGGTCATCCAGAGACTTTACCAATGAACTAATACTTTAGGGGGTTTATCTCCCTTAATTAGCTTTAACAGCTGCCTTAGGGATCTTTTTTCCTTGTTCTTCATTTTGCATCTGACTGATCTGCAGAGAAGGGCTCCAGCCCAGCTTCCCAACGAAGCTATCATTTTGACTTGATCAAAGAAAGATCACTGCATGCTTGCCTGCTAAGTTCGCCACATAGGCAAGACTTGGGACTTAGTCTCTTCAAAGTTTGAGCCAGTCTTGCCATATAGGTGGGGCTAAGACTGCGTCCCTCAGGATCAGTCTGGCTCATTCATAGGCGAGGCTAGGACTTGGCTTATGCTGAGCTAGCCCATTATCATTGTGCAAGCGAGGCTATCCTCTGCTTTAACTGAAATCAATCTTTAAAGCCAATTGAATCGGATATAAATTGCTTCGCCCAAAGAACTTGACTTAGCGTATCCTGCTTGCATTTTCCTTTGATTTACCGCTAACTTATGTCAGTATGCATTGCAGTGAGCTATATTTGCCATTCTTTTATTTTGATGAAAGAGACCAGAAAGTTGCCTCTTTGCTTTCTAGTTGAAACTTTAAATCCTAAGCAAGAGGAACAAACTGGGGCAGCTGATGCGTGTTCCCAGAAGAGGTTGGCAGTCGCTTATCCGAGATGATCCACTTCGAGGCGAGGCTGGTAGCCGCTTATCCGAGATGATCCACTTCGGGAAAGCGGACGTCACCTGTAAGGTCTCGGATCCTTCTTTTGCCAATTTTCATCAAAGAAGATCCAGCCTTCTGGTGGCAATCGGTCCTTCGCCAATTTTCATCAAAGAAGATCCAGCTCCTTGATTAGCAAAATCTGCCATTATGCGAAGGCCTTGTGCAGGAGAAGGCCTTTCTTGTCCAGTTGGTTAGGCTTGGAAGTAAATAGACCACTTGTATGCCTTTTGAGCAAATAATTCTGTTGTACGAAACACAAACCTTGATGTAGTAGTATCAATGTACCTTCCCTTTTAAATAATTAAAAGTTCAGTTTCTGCTTATCTGATTTGCTTTTCCTTCTTTTCCATTTGAAGTGGACCGGCGGAGCTAAACTTCGTGCGAAGTTAAAGACAGGATCCCATCTGAATCAGGAACGAGCTTCCAGCGAAGCTAGCATGAATTTTCTGCGAAGCTGTGTTTTTTAATGGAGCTAAGGCATGTTTTTTCGGCGAAGTTATTCATGCGTCGCGCGAAGTCAGCACGAGACTTACCGGAGTTAGCCCTTAATGGGGCTGAATCAGCGCTTCTCGGGAAGGTGCTTTAGGCGCC